>QVTF01008627.1:97500-145000 GCA_003573665.1 Oxygymnocypris stewartii | reverse complement strand
CCACCTGCTGGCAACAGGAAATGACTTCTTTTACACTGATATAAACATGCAATGTCCAATCTGCACCAAACTTCACGTATTTGGTAAGACTCCTGACCTGAAGAGATCTAAGTGACCATATTCATATAAATGCATAGCGCCACCTGCTGGCAACAGGAAGTGATCTTTTTTACTCTTTAACTAACCCCTCTTAGATATCTAATGACATCAACATAACATTTAGTTCAGTCTAATCTAAAGGCCTTTGTGATGTTGAATTGCAAAGAGCTTGAGTTTTCACTAATGGGCGTGTCTATGGCGGCGTGACAAAATTCGATGTCTCGTAATGGGAATATAAGCTGTTGTTACTCAGCCATAAAATATCCGATCTGTCCCAAACTTCACACGTTTGATAAGAGCCATGGCCTGAAGACATCTCTGTGCCAATGTTTAGTTATAGACATAGCGCCACCTGCTGGCAACAGAAAATTACTTGTTTTACACTAACTTGAACATGCAATGTCGAATCTGCACCCAAATTCACATATTTTGTAAGAGTCCTGTCCCGAAAACATCTAAAGGCCAATATTCAAATGTAATCATAGCGCCACCTGTTGAAAACAGGATATGTCAGGCTTTACACAAACTCAAACATACTATGTTCAATCTGCACCAAACTTCATATGTTTGATAAAAGTGTTATCCTGAAGACATCTACATGCTAATGTTCAGTTATGGACATAGCGCCACCAACTGGAAGCAGGTTTGGCACATTTAAATGACTTTAACATATCCCTCTATATTTGCATTTTTAAATGCATATTGCTTAACATTCCCTGTCTTTCTGAAGCCACCGGTTGGCGGTGAGCTGGGTGCGAGGTCCCTTCCATCGCTGCTTGCAGCTTTAATTAGGGACCGAGCACCGATGGTGCGAGGACCCTATTGTATCTGTGTTGTTTATTATTAGGGACCGAGCACCGATGGTGCAGAGACCCTATTGAATCTGCTCCGTTTATTATTATTATTATTATTATTATTATTAGGGACCGAGCACCGATGGTGCAGAGGACCCTATTGAATCTGCTCCGTTTATTATTATTATTATTATTCTTCTTCTCCAAACTTAATCGCATTTTAGAGGGCCTAAACATGCTCGAAAAGTCAGGAAACTTTGCACACGCATCAGAACTGGTGAAAATTTACGTCTGATATGGGTTTCAGGAGTAGGTGTGGCAAAATGGCTCGACAGCGCCACCTATAAATATTCAGCGGAGTGCGCCTCGAGCTACGTCTCACGTACATGTACGAAAATCGGTACACTCATGTAACATAACAATACCTACAAAAAAGTCTCCTGGTACGAAATCAGAAACCAAACAGGAAGTCGGTTATTTTGAATTTTCTCATCATATTTTGTGTCATTTTTGCCATTTTCAGGTGTCATACTTTAACGAACTCCTCCCAGAGATATTTCCAGATGAACACCAAAATTGGTCATTGTAATCTAAAGCCCTTTGTGACGTTAAATTGCGAAGATCTAGAGTTTTCACCGGCGGGCGTGTCCGTGGCGTCCTGTCAAATTTTGATGTTTCGCCATGAAACAGGAAGTTGTTATAACTCAGGCATGCTATGTCCGATCTACACCAAACTTCACACGTTTGATAAGAATCCTGACCTGAAGATATCTAAGTGACCATATTCAGTTATAGTCATAGCGCCACCTGCTGGCAACAGGAAGTGACATGTTTTACTCTGTAACTAATTCCTCCTAGAGATTTAATGACATCAACATAATATTTAGGTCAGTTTAATCTACAGGCCTTTGTGATGTTAAATTGCGAAGAGCTTAAGATTTCGCTAATGGGCGTGTCCTTGGCGGCATCACAAATTTCGATGTCTCGCCATGGGAATATAAGCTGTTGTTACTCAGCCATAAAATGTCCGATCTGTCCCAGACTAAACATGTTCGATAAGAATCCAGGCCTGAACACATCTAAATACGAATATTCCATTATAATCAGAGCGCCACCTGCTGGCAACAGGAAATGACTTGTTTTACACTAACGTAAACATGCAATGTCCAATCTGCACCAAACTTCACATATTTGTTAAGACTCCGGACTTGAAGAGATCTACATGACCATATTCAGTTATAGACATAGCGCCACCTGCTGGCAACAGGAAGTGACATCTTTTACTCTGTAACTAACTCCTCCTAGAGATTTAATGACATCAACATAATATTTAGGTCAGTCTAATCAAAACGCCTTTGTGATGTTAAATTGCGAAGAGCTTGAGTTTTCGCTAATGGACGTGTCCATGGCGGCGGGACAAAATTCGATGTCTCGCCATGGGAATAGAAGCTGTTGTTACTCAGCCATAAAATGTCCAATCTGCCCCAAACTTCACACATTTGATAAGAGCCATGGCCTGAAGACATCTACGTGCCAATGTTTAGTTATAGACATAGCGCCACCTGCTGGCTACAGGAAATTACTTGTTTTACACTAACTTGAACATGCAATGTCCAATCTGCACCCAACTTCACAAATTTTGTAAGAGTCCTGTCCCGAAAACATCTAAAGGCCAATATTCAGATGTAATCATAGCGCCACCTGTTGACAACAGGATATGCCAGGCTTTACTATAACTCAATCATACCATGTTCAATCTGCACCAAACTTAATATGTTTGATAAAAGTATTGGTCTGAAGATATCCAAATGCCAATGTTCAGTTAAAGACATAGCGCCACCTGCTGGCAACAGGTTTGGCACATATAAATGACTTTGATACATTCCTCTATACTTACCTTTTTAAATGCATATTGCTCACCGTTCCCTGTATTTCTGAAGCCACCGGTCGGCGGTGCCGGGTGCGAGGTCCCTTCCATCGCTGCTTGCAGCTTTAATTAGGGACCGAGCACCGATGGTGCGAGGACCCTATTGAATCTGCTCCGTTTATTATTCTTCTTCTTCTTCTTCTTCTTCTTCTTCTTCTTCTTCTCCAAACTTAATCGCATTTTAGAGGGCCTAAACATGCTCGAAAAGTCAGGAAACTTTGCACACGCGTCAGAACTGGTGAAAATTTACGTCTGATATGGGTTTCAGAAGTAGGTGTGGCAAAATGGCTCGACAGCGCCACCTATAAATATTCAGCGGAGTGCGCCTCGAGCTACGTTTCCCGTACATGTACGAAAATCGGTACACTTATGTAACTTAACAATACCTACAAAAAAGTCTCCAGGTACGAAATCAGAAACCCAACAGTTAGTCGGCTATTTTGAATTTTCTCGTCATATTTTGTGTCATTTTTGCCATTTTCAGGTGTCATACTTTAACGAACTCCTCCCAGAGATTTATTCGGATGAACACCAAAATTAGTCATTGTAATCTAAAGCCCTTTGTGACGTTAAATTGCGAAGATCTAGAGTTTTCATCGGAGGGCGTGTCCGTGGCGTCCTGTCAAATTTTGATGTTTCGCCATGAAACAGGAAGTTGATATATCTCAGGCATGCTATGTCCGATCTACACCAAACTTCACATGTTTGATAAGAATCCTGGCTTGAAGAGATCTAAGTGACCATATTCAGTTTTAGTTATAGCGCCACCTGCTGGCAACTGGAAGTGACATGTTTTACTCTGTAACTAACTCCTCCTAGAGATTTAATGACATCAACATAATATTTAGGTCAGTCTAACCTGAAGGCCTTTGTGATGTTAAATTGCGAAGATCTAGAGTTTTCGTTAAAGGGCGTGTCCTTGGCGGCATCACAGATTTCGATGTCTCGCCATGGGAATAAAAGTTGTTGTAACTCAGCCATACAATGTCCGATCTGCCCCAGACTTCACACGTTCGATAAGAATCCAGGCCTGAACACATCTAAATACGAATATTCCATTATAATCAGAGCGCCACCTGCTGGCCACAGGAAATTACTTATTTTACACTAACTTAAACATGCAATGTCCAATCTGCACCAAACTTCACATATTTGGTAAGGGTCCTGGCCTGAAAACATCTAAAGGCCAAAAATCTGATATAATCATAGCGCCACCTGCTGACAACAGGATATATCATGCTTTACACTAACTCAAACATACCATTTTCAATCTGCACCAAACTTCATATGTTTGATAAATGTATTGGTCTGAAGACATCTACATGCCAATGTTTAGTTACAGACATAGCGCCACCTGGTGGCTACAGGAAATTACTTGTTTTACACCAACTTAAACATGCATTGTCCAATCTGCACCAAACTTCACATATTTGGTAAGATTCCTGGCCTGAAGACATCTAAAGGCCAATATTCAGATGTAATCATAGCGCCACCTGTTGACAACAGGATGTGTCAGGCTTTACACTAACTCAAACATACTATGTTCAATCTGCACCAAACTTCATATGTTTGATAAAAGTGCTAGACTGAAGACATCTACATGTTAATGTTCAGTTATGGACATAGCGCCACCAGCTGGCAGCAGGTTTGACACATATAAATGCCTATGACACGTTCCTCTATATTTACCTTTTTAAATGCATATTGCTCACCGTTCCCTGTCTTTCTGAAGCCAATGGTTGGCGGTGCTGGGTGCGAGGTCCCTTCCATCGCTGCTTGCAGCTTTAATTATTATTATTCTTCTTCTTCTCCAAACTTAATCGCATTTTAGAGGACCTAAACATGCTCGAAAAGTCAGGAAACTTTGCACACGCATCAGAACTGGTGAAAATTTACGTCTGATATGGGTTTCAGGACTAGGTGTGGCAAAATGGCTCGACAGCGCCACCTATAAATATTCAGCGGAGTGCGCCTCGAGCTACGTTTCACGTATATGTACGAAAATTGGTACACTCATGTAACATAACAATACCTACAAAAAAGTCTCTTGGTACGAAATCAGAAACCAAACAGGAAGTCGGTTATTTTGAATTTTCTTGTCATATTTTGTGTCATTTTTGCCATTTTCAGGTGTCATACTTTAACGAACTCCTCCCAGAGATTTATTCAGATGAACACCAAAATTGGTTATTGTAATCTAAAGCCCTTTGTGACGTTAAATTGCGAAGATCTAGAGATTTCATCGGAGGGCGTGTCCGTGGCGTCCTGTCAAATTTCGATGATTTGCCATGAAAAAGGAAGTTGTTATAACTCAGCCATGCAATGTCCGATGTGCACCAAAATTCCCATGTTTGATAAGACTCCTGACCTGAAGAGATCTAGGGGACCACATTCATATAAATTAATAGCGCCACCTGCTGGCAACAGGAAGTGATATGTTTTACTCTGCAACTAACTCCTCCTAGAAATGTAATGACATCAACCTTATTTTTTAGTTCAGTCTAATCTAAAGGCCTTTGTGATGTTAAATTGCAAAGAGCTTGAGCTTTCGCTAATGGGAGTGTCCATGGCAGCGTGACAAAATTCGATATCTCGCCATGGGAATAGAAGCTGTTGTTACTCAGCCATAAAATGTCCGATCTGCCCCAAACTTCACATGGTTGATAAGAGCCATGGCCTGAAGACATCTACGTGCTAATGTTTAGTTATAGACATAGCGCCACCTGCTGGCTAAAGGAAATTGCTTGTTTTACACTAACTTAAACATGCAATGTCCAATCTGCACCAAACTTCACATATTTGGTGAGAGTCCTGGCCTGAAGACATCTAAATGGCAATATTCAGATGTAATCATAGCGCCACCTGTTGACAACAGGATATGCCAGGCTTTACACTAACTCAAACATACCATATTCAATTTGCACCAAATTTCATATGTTTGATAATAGTACTAGTTTGAAGACATCTAAATGCCAATGTTCAGTTATGGACATAGCGCCACCAGCTGGCAGCAGGTTTGGCACTTATAAATGACTTTGAAGTATTCCTCTATATTTGCCTTTTTAAATGCATATTGCTCACTGTTCCCTGTCATTCTGAAGCCACCGGTCGGCGGTGCCGGGTGCGAGGTCCCTTCCATCGCTGCTTGCAGCTTTAATTAGGGACCGAGCACCGATGGTGCAGAGGACCCTATTGAATCTGCTCCGTTTATTATTATTATTATTATTATTATTATTATTATTATTCTTCCTCTCCAAACTTAATCGCATTTTAGAGGGCCTAAACATGCTCGAAAAGTCAGGAAACTTTGCACACACGTCAGAATTGGTGAAAATTTACGTCTGATATGGGTTTCAGAAGTAGGTGTGGCAAAATGGCTCGACAGCGCCACCTATAAATATTCAGCGGAGTGCGCCTCGAGCTACGTTTCACGTACATGTACGAAAATCGGTACACTTATGTAACTTAACAATACCTACAAAAAAGTCTCTTGGTACGAAATCAGAAACCAAACAGGAAGTCGGCTATTTTGAATTTTCTCGTCATATTTTGTGTCATTTTTGCCATTTTCAGGTGTCATACTTTAACGAACTCCTCCCAGAGATTTATTCAGATGAACACCAAAATTGGTCAGTGTAATCTAAAGCCCTTTGTGACGTTAAATTGCGAAGATCTAGAGTTTTCATGGGAGGGCGTGTCCGTGGCGTCCTGTCAAATTTTGATGTTTCGCCATGAAACAGGAAGTTGTTATATCTCAGGCATGCTATGTCCGATCTACACCAAACTTCACACGTTTGATAAGAATCCTGACCTGAAGAGATCTAAGTGACCATATTCAGTTATAGTCATAGCGCCACCTGCTGGCAACAGGAAGTGAAATGTTTTACTCTGTAACTAACTCCTCCTAGAGATTTAATGACATAAACATAATATTTAGGTCAGTCTAACCTAAAGGCCTTTGTGATGTTAAATTGCGAAGATCTAGAGTTTTCGTTAAAGGGCGTGTCCATGGCGGCATCACAAATTTCGATGTCTCGCCATGGGAATAAAAGTTGTTGTAACTCAGCCATACAATGTCCGATCTGCCCCAGACTTCACACGTTCGATAAGAATCCAGGCCTGAACACATCTAAATACGAATATTACATTATAATTAGAGCGCCACCTGCTGGCAACAGGAAATGACTTCTTTTACACTATCTTAAGCATGCAAAGTCCAATCTGCACCAAACTTCACACTTTTGATAAAAATATTGGTCTGAAGATATCTAAATGCCAATGTTCAGTTAAAGATATAGCGCCACCTGCTGGCAACAGCAAATTACTTCTTTTAAACTAACTTAAGCATTCAATGTCCAATCTGCACCAAAATTCACATGTTTGACAAGACTCCTGACCTGAAAAGATCTAAAGGCCAAAATTCAGATATAATCATAGCGCCACCTGCTGACAACAGGATATATCCTGCTTTACACTAACTCAAACATACCATGTTCAATCTGCACCAAACTTCATATGTTTGATAAATGTATTGGTCTGAAGACATCTACATGCCAATGTTTAGTTATAGACATAGCGCCACCTGGTGGCTACAGGAAATTACTTATTTTACACCAACTTAAACATGCATTGTCCAATCTGCACCAAACTTCACATATTTGGTAAGATTCCTTGCCTGAAGATATCTAAAGGCCAATATTCAGATGTAATCATAGCGCCACCTGTTGACAACAGGATGTGTCAGGATTTACACTAACTCAAACATACTATGTTCAATCTGCACCAAACTTCATATGTTTGATAAAAGTGCTAGACTGAAGACATCTACATGTTAATGTTCAGTTATGTACATAGCGCCACCAGCTGGCAGCAGGTTTGGCACATATAAATGACTATGACACATTCCTCTATATTTACCTTTTTAAATGCATATTGCTCACCGTTCCCTGTCTTTCTGAAGCCACAGGTTGGCGGTGCTGGGTGCGAGGTCCCTTCCATCGCTGCTTGCAGCTTTAATTCTTATTCTTCTTCTTCTTCTTCTTCTCCAAACTTAATCGCATTTTTGAGGGCCTAAATATGCTCGAAAAGTCAGGAAATTTTGCACACGCATCAGAACTGGTGGAAATTTACGTCTTATATGGGTTTCAGAAGTAGGTGTGGCAAAACGGCTCGACAGCGCCACCTATACTTTTTCAGCAGAGAGCCCTCGGGCTGCGTCTCACGTACATGTACGAAAATCGGTACACTCATGTAACATAACAATACCTACAAAAAAGTCTCCTGGAACGAAATCCGAAACCCAACAGGAAGTCGGTTATTTTGAATTTTCTCATCATATTTAGTGACATTTTGGCCATTTGCAGGTGTCATACTTTAACGAACTCCTCCCAGAGATTTATTCGGATGAACACCAAAATTGGTCATTGCAATCTAAAGCCCTTTGTGACGTTAAATTGCGAAGATCTAGAGTTTTCATCGGAGGGCGTGTCCTTTGCGTCCTGTCAAATTTCGATGTTTCGCCATGAAACAGGAAGTTGTTATAACTCAGGCATGCTATGTCCGATCTGCACTAAACTTCACATGTTTGATAAGACTCCTGATATGAAGAGATCTACATGAACATATTCAGTTATAGTAATAGCGCCACCTGCTGGCAACAGGAAGTGACATGTTTTACTCTGTAACTAATTCCTCCTACATATTTAATGATATCAACATAATATTTAGGTCAGTCTAACCTAAAGGCCTCTGTGAAGTTAAATTGCGAAGATCTAGAGCTTTCATGGGAGGGCGTGTCCGTGACGTCCTGTCAAATTTCGATGTCTCGCCATGGGAATAAATGTTGTTGTAACTCAGGCATGCTATGCTCGATCTGCCCCAGACTTCACATGTTCGATAAGAATCCAGGCCTGAACACATCTGAATATGGGTTTCAGAAGTAGGTGTGGCAAAATGGCTCGACAGCGCCACCTATACTGATTCAGCGGAGCGCCCTCAGGCTACGTTTCACGTACATGTATGAAAATCGGTACACTCATGTAACATAACAATACCTACAAAAAAGTCTCCTGGAACGAAATCCGAAACCCAACAGGAAGTCGGTTATTTTGAATTTTCTCGTCATATTTAGTGACATTTTTGCCATTTGCAGGTGTCATACTTTAACGAACTCCTCCCAGAGATTTATTCGCATGAACACTAAAATTGGTCATTGCAATCTAAAGCCCTTTGAGACGTTAAATTGCGAAGATCTAGAGTTTTCATTGGAGGGCGTGTCCGTGGCGTCCTGTCAAATTTCGATGTTTCGCCATGAAACAGGAAGTTGTTATAACTCAGGCATGCTATGTCCGATCTGCACCAAACTTCACATGTATGATAAGACTCCTGATATGAAGAGATCTACATGACCATATTCAGTTATAGTAATAGCGCCACCTACTGGCAACAGGAAGTGACATGTTTTACTCTGTAACTAATTCCTCCTAGAGATTTAATGACATCAACACATTATTTGGTCAGTCTAACCTAAAGGCCCTTTTGATGTTAAATTGCGAAGATCTAGAGTTTTCGTTAAAGGGCGTGTCCTTGGCGGCATCACAGAATTCGATGTCACGCCAAGGGAATAAAAGTTGTTGTAACTCATCCATACATGGGCGTAAATTTCATTTAACAGTAGTGGGGGACAATAAATATAAAATTTATCATGAGCAATTTTTGAAGGGGACACAAATAATACAGTCAAATTGTACTTATAAAGATATGTCCCCACAGTGAAAAACTTTGCTTCTATCATTATTATTGTAGCACGGAGACTGCGTCATTATGGTTATTTTGAAAGTTTTTCTCAGGTTCAATGACAAAGCAGATCAGCACATTTAAAACAGCCACAAACCAAGGATAAGAAATAAAATCCCTTTTATTTCATCCATGCTGACGATTGTAATGATGCCAGGTTGTTTACCTCAGCTTAGAGCGCTCTGCTCATGCTGCTTTTCAGAATGTTTGGTCGTTATAGCAACCAGTTGTAGTGGAAAACTGTAGGTCCGAAACAGAGCAGAACCGAACTGAACCGAGCTGGTACCAGTCAGTGGAAAACCCCCATAAGCTGCAGTGCACTATGCAACAAGCTATTGTAAACAAGCTAACGTTAACTAGATAAGTAATATTTTAATCGCTAATATAGCAGATTCTTGGAAAATTACATCGGTAACGTTAATCAGCATTTTTGCCGCAACTAATTTATGAATGAGTCTGCTGCATTAACTACATTAAAGAGAATCGCTTTATTTAAAGTGACTAAAGTATCCTACTTACTGGAGTTCAACATTAACTGAGCTGCAGCCACACACCTGACAGTGGGCCAAACCACTGTGAGGAAGGGGAGGGGGAACTCAACTGTTTCTAAAAGCATTTTTTGCGGGGGGGGGGGGGGGGTTTCTACTTACACAATTATTTTAGGTATACATACATATATTTTTCACAATAGAGAGTGCGATTTTTTTAAATATTTTGTTTTGGGGAGGACAACCCTCGGATGGGGGGGGACATGTCCCCTCCGTCCCCCCCGGGATTTACGCCCATGCATCCATACAATGTTCAATCTGCCCCAGACTTCACATGTTCGATAAGAATCCAGGCCTGAACAGATCTAAATACGAATATTCCATTATAATCAGAGCGCCACCTGTTGGCAACAGGAAATGAGTTTTCGCTTATGGGCGTGTCTATGGCGACGTGACAAAATTCGATGTCTCGCCATGGGAATAGAAGCTGTTGTTACTCAGCCATAAAATGTCCGATCTGTCTCAAACTTCACACTTTTGATAAGAGCCATGGCCTGTAGACATCTCTGTGCCAATTTTTATTTATAGACATAGCGCCACCTGCTGGCAACAGGAAAATACTTGTTTTACACTAACTTAAACATGCAATGTCCAATCTGCACCAAACTTCATATGTTTTTTAAAAGTGCTGGATGAAGACATCTACATGCCAATGTTCAGTTAAATATATAGCGCCACCTGCTGGCAACAGAGAATTTATTGTTTTACACTAACTTAAACATGCAATGTCCAATCTGCACCAAACTTCATAAGTTTTGTAAAAGTACTGGAAGAAGACATCTACATGCCAATGTTCAGTTATGGATGTTGCGCCACCAGCTGGCAGCAGGTTTGGTACATATAAATGACTTTGACATATTCCTCTATATTTACCTTTTTAAATGCATATTGCTCACCGTTCCCTATCTTTCTGAAGCCACCGGTCGGCGGTGAGCCGGGCGAGGTCCCTTCCATCGCTGCTTGCAGCTTTAATTATTCTTATTATTAGGGACCGAGCACCGATGGTGCAGAGGACCCTATTGAATCTGCTCCGTTTATTATTAGGGCCCAAGCCAGAAAGGCGCAGGGCCCTATTGTTTTCCTTAGGATTCTTTTATTTTTTTTTATTTTTTTTTGACTATCCGGGGCTTAACATGGTCAAAAACTCTTGAAAATTTGCACACACATTGGAACCCGCGGCAGTTAGGACGCCGCTGAGGCTGGGACCCGGGCGTGGCACAGAGGCTCTACGGCGCCCCCTGGAACACCATCAGAAAACTTGATGAATAGCTCACACATACGTGCACGTATTCATATGAAACTCGGTACACATATAGATCTCATCAAGCCGAACAACTTTTGCGCTGCATGTCATGGGCTCCGCCAAACAGGAAGTCGGCTATTCAGGGCTGTTTAAAAAGCACATGCTCTGGAATTTGAAATACTCCTCCCAGGATTTTCAACACAGGAGCACCAAACTCGGTGAACGTGATCTCAAGACATTGGGGATGCTAAATTGCAGAGGGATTTTTGATATCTCAAACGGGTTGCCCGTGGCGAGGCGATGAAGTTATGGCGAGAATTGAGAGACAGGAAGTGTCTAATAAAGTCCACATACATTGTCTGATTTTGATCACACTTCAGTGGTTTGTTCGGTGTATGAAGCCGATCGCATCGATGTGACAATTATGAGGCAAAGTTATAGCGCCACCAACTGGCAGCAGGAAGTGTGTCATTTTCAAAATGCTTTGAATTCACCATCTTAATTTTACCCAATTTGCTTCAAACTTCATCAGAATACTGTAAAAACACGGCCGATGTGAAACTGTGAAGGGAATATTGATATCTAAAATACTGTTGCCATGGCAACGTGTCAAACCTCAATATTTTTTTTTTGGTGATTTTGAGGCTATCCGGGCATTTTTGGGGGGCTTAACATGGTCAAAAACTCTTGAAAATTTGCACACACATTGGAACCCATGGCAGTTAGGACGCCGCTGAGGCTGGGACCCGGGTGTGGCACAGAGGCTCTACGGCGCCCCCTGGAACACATCAGAAAACTTGATGTGTAGCTCACACATACTTGCACGTATTAATATGAAACTCAGTACACATATAGATCTCATCGAGCCGAACAACTTTTGCACCGCATGTCATGGGCTCCGCTCAACAGGAAGTCAGCTATTCTATTGTTTTCCTTAGGACTCTTTTTTTTGTTTTTTTTTGACTATCCGGGCATTTTTGGGGGGCTTAACATGGTCAAAAACTCTTGAAAATTTGCACACACATTGGAACCCGCGGCAGTTAGGACGCCGCTGAGGCTGGGACCCAGGTGTGGCACAGAGTCTCTACGGCGCCCCCTGGAACACCATCAGAAAACTTGATGTGTAGCTCAAACATACTTGCACGTATTAATATGAAACTCAGTACACATATAGATCTCATCGGTTTGTTCGGTGTATGAAGCCGATCGCATTGATGTGATAATTATGAGGCAAAGTTATAGCGCCACCAACTGGCAACAGGAAGTGTGTCATTTTCAAAATGCTTTGAATTCACCATCTTACTTTTACCCAATTTGCTTCAAACTTCATCAGAATACTGTAAAAACACTGCCGATGTGAAACTGTGAAGGGAATATTGATATCTAAAATACTGTTGTCATGGCAATGCGTCAAACCTCAATATTCTTTTTTTGGTGATTTTGAGGCTATCCGGGCATTTTTGGGGGGCTTAACATGGTCAAAAACTCTTGAAAATGTGCACACACATTGGAACCCGTGGCAGTTAGGACGCCGCTGAGGCTGGGACCCGGGCGTGGCACAGAGGCTCTACGGCGCCCCCTGGAAAACCATCAGAAAACTTGATGTGTAGCTCACACATACTTGCACGTATTCATATGAAACTCGGTACACATATAGATCTTATCGAGCTGAACAACTTTTGTGTCACATGTCATGGGCTCCGCCCAACAGGAAGTCGGCTATTCAGGGCTGTTTAAAAAGCACATGCTCTGGAATTTGAAATACTCCTCCCAGGATTTTCAACACACGAGCACCAAACCCAGTGAACGTGATCTCAAGACATTGGGGATGCTAAATTGCGGAGGGATTTTTGATATCTCGAATGGTTTGCCCGTGGCGAGGCGATGAAGTTATGGCGAGAATTGAGATACAGGAAGTGTCTAATAAAGTCCACATACATTGTCTGATTTTGATCACACTTCAGTGGTTTGTTCGGTGTATGAAGCCGATCGCATCGATGTGACAATTATGAGGCAAAGTTATAGCGCCACCAACTGGCAGCAGGAAGTGTGTCATTTTCAAAATGCTTTGAATTCACCATCTTAATTTTACCCAATTTGCTTCAAACTTCATCATAATACTGTAAAAACACGGCCGATGTGAAACTGTGAAGGGAATATTGATATCTAAAACACTGTTGCCATGGCAACGTGTCAAACCTCAATATTTCTTCTGGTGGTTTTGAGGCACTTAAGTTGTTTAGAATTTCATAAAACTCAACACACACCTCAGTATTAATTATAGATAGACACTGGCAAAAGCTCATTAACGGGCGTGGAGGAGGCACTCTATAGCGCCACCTTTTGTCAAAACATGGGGGGTTAATTTTAGCTACAGTCACCAAACTCAGTACATATATTGTTCTCATCAAGCCGGACAACTTTCTAATTTACACTCATTAGCTACGACCAACAGGAAGCCGGCTATTTTTATTTTAATGTCAATTTCTGGAATAATCAAGCTGCAAACTAATTCATACTCCTCCAAGAAGAAACAAGTAGTTCACACCAAACTTTGTCAACATAATGCCAAGACACTGAAGATGCTAAATTGCGAACGGCTTGCGGATAGCTTGAACGGTGTTTAAATAGTGGTTTATTAAAGTGAGAGAAAAAACAGATAGCAGAAATATCTTATATCTTTAAAAAAAGTTTTCTCCAAAAACTTCAAAACTATTTACATGCAGGAAAAAAGTCATTCTGAGGAAGTATGGTTAGTTTCATGACTTTACAAAACTCTATGGATGAGAGAAAATTAAAAAACTATCAGGCATTTGATCACACTCTTCTCTCTTCTATGACTGTGTGTGTGAGCAGGGCCGGCCCTGTGTGTGTGTGTGTGTGTGTGTGTGTGTGTGGTGTGAAGTGAGTGGGTGGGGGGGATCGGGCTGTCTTTTAAGTTTGACAGAGAGAGAGAGAGAGAGATCAGCCAGCCTCAGGACACACACACACTCACACACATTCGGCCCACACACATTATAAACACTGAAATAAACACTATTTACTAATTTACTTACCTAATAAATCATAGTACAGTTATTTAAATTTAAGCTATCACTGATAATAGGTAAAAGGAGAAGACTGTAATACTAAGGATGAACACCAGATGACAAGTCACATCAACACCGTATGAGTGGGGGGTTGGACAATGTCTATGGTCTCATATTAAGCCATAAGTGACATGATTTACAGTTCAGATACAGGTTTTAAAAATATATACATATATAATCAGATAGGTGTCTAAATGTCAATCAAAAACTTTCAATACACAAATATCAAGGGAGTTTATTTCATTATTTACAGGGTATGTGCTGAATTTTTTTAATCAATTTATGGCAATTTATGACCCTTTTTAAGAGATAAACACAAGTCACATCAACACCGTATGAGTGGGGGGTTGGACAATGTCTATGGTCTCATATTAAGCCATAAATGACATGATTTACAGTTCAGATACAGGTTTTCACAAAAACAAAAATCTTAAAATGGCTTTTTAGACTTTAAACCATTTTTATGAAAAGGGATAAGTTCAACATAAATTATATTAATTTAAAATGTATAAATATTATGGTCTTAATTGTTTAGATTTTTAGTAGGCACATTAACTTTTTTCATTCATATTGATTCTCTGGCACGAGGTGGTGCTTCAGGAGCGGCTTAATATAGTGTATTCCCCGGTAACAGCTGTACACAAAAGCAGCACCGTCCTCGCTCATAAGCGCTGTTTTATCAGGCATTATAGGCAAGATGAAATGAAAATGCCAACGACACATTTCTGAGGACAGTCGGTTCCCTTCAGAGATATATAAACATCCGCGCTGCGTTTTGACTTTAAAGCGTGCAGCACTCATATTTATTCAATGACATCATTACCTTTTGAATTTTAATCAGCCCTTTCACGATTGAAACTGAAAGATCTCTTGAAATTATAAATGAAGACTTTTCTTAAACCATTTAACGTATTTACAACATTTTACAGCCTTAAATTTGATACAACTAAATTGAGGAGTTTATAAGGACCTGTGGGAGCCCTGTATTTAAGGTAGCCCATCGGGCAGGACAGTGATACATATTGGTAGCCCGATTGGTAAACACAATAGCCCCGGGACGACGTGCTAGCGATTTTGCTAGAATTGCTGAAATTGCTGGAATTGAGAACCGCTGCTGTAACTATAGTTCAATAATATTGTTTTAAACATTAGTTAATTCAAAACTAACAGACTAAGTACTAACAGCATATTTTGACTGTATTTGTGTAAGTATTTTTTATTTTAGGTCATGGTACAGTAACAAATGTACATTAACACATTTTTATTTATAATGTAGTAGTCAATTTTGAACATAATATTAACTAAGATTAATAAATGCTATACAAACTATATTGTTCATTTTAACTTATATAATGTTAAAAGCTAAAACCTTATTGAAAACGGTTTGTTACAAAAGTTGAATATATTGTTCTCTGTGTGTGTGTGTGAGAGAGAGAGGGAAGAGAGTGACTAATATTAATAAATGTTGTATAATTATTGTTCATGTTAATTAATATAGTTAATGCTAATAACTGAAACCTTATTGAAAGTATAATGTTAAAAGCTAAAAACCTTATTGAAAAGTTTTACATATTGTTATTTGTGTGTGTGTGTGTGAGAGAGAGAGAGAGAGAGAGAGAGAGAGAGAGAGAGGATAGATAGAGACTAACATTAATAAATGCTGTATAATTATTGTTCATGTTAATTAATATAGTTAATGCTAATAACTGAAACCTTATTAAAAGGATTACCAAAGTTTTATATTTAGTTTTGTGTGTGTGTGTGTCTTGATGGCTCGGATTAACCCTTCCATTAATGTATCCCTTAAATCCAAACTGCTAGAGGGTCACTGTAATGCATGTGCCTGCTAGGGTTGTGTCGGTGAGGAAATTTTCCCACCGGTTAATCGACCTGATGTCACACCGGTTATAATGGTATCACCGTGGTGCGGGGTCATTTGAGTTTTCCCTCTTTTCCCCTTTTCTTAGGTTTTAAATAGCCTGTAAGCACCGGTCACGTTTTACTTTGACTTTGTTATCAGCGGCAATTCTGCGTCAAGCAGTGTTTAAATAAAATAAAAATCAGCAAATACTGTGGAACCAAATAAATGAGAAACAAATGTTTTTTTTTTAAACATCACATCAGTGATGCCTAATAGATCGATCGTGAAGACAATGCTGGAAGATGCGCTTTAGGTCAGTGTTTCTCAACCAGGGGGGCGAGAGATAAAACTACAATATAATATATTCACTAATATTATGACTCGCCTGTTAAGTCATGTAAAAAATATAGGTTATAAATAAATAACAGTACCACCTCTCTACATATTCTGTGTTTCGGAGCAGCAAAACGTCTCTCATCACGCTGTGTGAATACAGACTGAATAGCTGCATAGCGGCTCAAAAAATGAGTTGGTAAAAATTTACAATAAATGATCTTAGGTTGACAGTAGCTAATGCATTAACTAACAATGAATAATATATTTTTACAGCTTTTTTATGTTAGTAAAAATAGTCAGGCATTATTAGATGCTTTATAAGTATTGATCATGTTAATTAATATAGTTAATGTTAATAACTGAAACCTTTTCGAAAGTGTTACTAAAGTTGTATATGTTGTTCTGTGTGTGTATGTATTGCGCAGACTTAATGGTTTGGATTGACCCTTTAATTGCCGTATCCCTTAAAACCAGACTGCCAGAGGGTTACTGTAAATGCATGTGTGAGAGAGACTGAGAGAGAGAGACAGAGAGAGAGAGAGAGAGAGAGAGAGAGAGAGAGAGAGAGAGAGAGAGAGAGAGAGAGATAGCATCTGTTTAAACTGTGTGTTTCACAGAATTGGTGGTTTGGATTAACCCTTTAATTGCCGTGCCCCTTAAAACCAGACTGCTAGAGGGTTACTGTAAATGCATGTGCTTTCCTGATGCCACCGGGGTGGCGTTTGCATCGGCTTGGGCCCGCCATCGCTGCTTGCAGCTATATTTAGGGACCGAGCACCGATGGTGCAGAGGACCCTATTGAATCTGCTCCGTTTATTATTATTATTATTATTATTATTATTATTATTATTCTTCTCCAAACTTAATCGCATTTTAGAGGGCCTAAACATGCTCGAAAAGTCAGGAAACTTTGCACACGCATCAGAACTGGTGAAAATTTACGTCTGATATGGGTTTCAGGAGTAGGTGTGGCAAAATGGCTCGACAGCGCCACCTATAAATATTCAGCGGAGTGCGCCTCGAGCTACGTTTCACGTACATGTACGAAAATTGGTACACTCATGTAACATAACAATACCTACAAAAAAGTCTCTTGGTACGAAATCAGAAACCAAACAGGAAGTCGGTTATTTTGAATTTTCTTGTCATATTTTGTGTCATTTTTGCCATTTTCAGGTGTCATACTTTAACGAACTCCTCCCAGAGATTTATTCGGATGAACACCAAAATTGGTCATTGTAATCTAAAGCCCTTTGTGACGTTAAATTGCGAAGATCTAGAGTTTTCATCGGAGGGCGTGTCCGTGGCGTCCTGTCAAATTTCGATGATTCGCCATGAAACAGGAAGTTGTTACAACTCAGGCATGCAATGTCCGATGTGCACCAAAATTCACATGTTTGATAAGACTCCTGACCTGAAGAGATCTAGGTGACCACATTCATATAAATTCATAGCGCCACCTGCTGGCAACAGGAAGTGATATGTTTTACTATGCAACTAACTCCTCCTAGAAATTTAATGACATCAACATAATTTTTAGTTCAGTCTAATCTAAAGGCCTTTGTGATGTTAAATTGCGAAGAGCTTGAGCTTGAGTTAATGGGCGTATCCATGGCAAAGTGACAAAATTTGATATCTCGCCATGGGAATAGAAGCTGTTGTTACTCAGCCATAAAATGTCCGATCTGCCCCAAACTTCACATGGTTGATAAGAGCCATGGCCTGAAGACATCTACGTGCTAATGTTTAGTTATAGACATAGCGCCACCTGCTGGCTACAGGAAATTACTTGTTTTACACTTACTTAAACATGCAATGTCCAATCTGCACCAAACTTCACATATTTGGTGAGAGTCCTGGCCTGAAGACATCTAAATGCCAATATTCAGATGTAATCATAGCGCCACCTGTTGACAACAGGATATGCCAGGCTTTACACTAACTTAAACATGCAATGTCCAATCTGCACCAAACTTCACATGTTTGATAATAGTACTGGTTTGAAGACATCTAAATGCCAATGTTCAGTTAAAGACATAGCGCCACCAGCTGGCAGCAGGTTTGGCACATATAATGACTTTGACATATTCCTCTATATTTACCTATTTAAATGCATATTGCTCACCGTTCCCTGTCATTCTGAAGCCACCGGTCGGCGGTGCCGGGTGCGAGGTCCCTTCCATCGCTGCTTGCAGCTTTAATTAGGGACCGAGCACCGATGGTGCAGAGGACCCTATTGAATCTGCTCCGTTTATTATTAGGGACCGAGCACCGATGGTGCGAGGACCCTATTGAATCTGCTCCGTTTATTATTATTATTATTATTATTATTATTCTTCTTCTTCTCCAAACTTAATCGCATTTCAGAGGGCCTAAACATGCTCGAAAAGTCAGGAAACTTTGCACACGCATCAGAACTGGTGAAAATTTACGTCTGATATGGGTTTCAGGTGTAGGTGTGGCAAAATGGCTCGACAGCGCCACCTATAAATATTTAGCGGAGTGCGCCTCGAGCTACGTTTCACGTACATGTACGAAAATTGGTACACTCATGTAACTTAACATTACCTACAAAAAAGTCTCTTGGTACGAAATCAGAAACCAAACAGGAAGTCGGTTATTTTGAATTTTCTCATCATATTTTGTCATTTTTGCCATTTTCAGGTGTCATACTTTAACGAACTCCTCCCAGAGATATTTCCAGATGAACACCAAAATTGGTCATTGTAATCTAAAGCCCTTTGTGACGTTAAATTGCGAAGATCTAGAGTTTTCATCGGAGGGCGTGTCCGTGGCGTCCTGTCAAATTTTGATGTTTTGCCATGAAACAGGAAGTTGTTATATCTCAGGCATGCTATGTCCGATCTACACCAAACTTCACATGTTTGATAAGAATCCTGACCTGAAGAGATCTAAGTGATCATATTCAGTTATAGTCATAGCGCCACCTGCTGGCAACATGAAGTGACATGTTTTACGTTGTAACTAACTCCTCCTAGAGATTTAATTACATCAACATAATATTTAGGTCAGTCTAGTCAAAACGCCTTTGTGATGTTAAATTGCGAAGAGCTTGAGTTTTCGCTAATGGGCGTGACCATGGCGGCGTGACAAAATTCGATGTCTCGCCATGGGAATAGAAGCTGTTGTTACTCAGCCATAAAATGTCCAATCTGCCCCAAACTTCACACGTTTGATAAGAGCCATGGCCTGAAGACATCTACGTGCCAATGTTTAGTTATAGACATAGCGCCACCTGCTGGCTACAGGAAATTAATTGTTTTACACTAACTTGAACATGCAATGTCCAATCTGCACCCAACTTCACATATTTTGTAAGAGTCCTGTCCCGAAAACATCTAAAGGGCAATATTCAGATGTAATCATAGCGCCACCTGTTGACAACAGGATATACCAGTATTACACTAACTCAATCATACCATGTTCAATCTGCACCAAACTTCATATGTTTGATAAAAGTATTGGTCTGAAGATATCCAAATGCCAATGTTCAGTTAAAGACATAGCGCCACCTGCTGGCAACAGGTTTGGCACATATAAATGACTTTGATACATTCCTCTATACTTACCTTTTTAAATGCATATTGCTCACCGTTCCCTGTCTTTCTGAAGCCACCGGTCGGCGGTGCCGGGTGCGAGGTCCCTTCCATCGCTGCTTGCAGCTTTAATTAGGGACCGAGCACCGATGGTGCGAGGACCCTATTGTATCTGTGTTGTTTATTATTATTATTATTATTATTTTCCAAACTTAATCGCATTTTTGAGGGCCTAAACATGCTCGAAAAGTCAGGAAATTTTCCACACGCATCAGAACTGGTGGAAATTTATGTCTTATATGGGTTTCAGAAGTGGGTGTGGCAAAATGGCTCGACAGCGCCACCTATACTTTTTCAGCAGAGAGCCCTCGGGCTGCGTCTCACGTACATGTATGAAAATCGGTACACTCATGTAACATAACAATACCTACAAAAAAGTCTCCTGGAACGAAATTCGAAACCCAACAGGAAGTCGGTTATTTTGAATTTTCTCGTCATATTTAGTGACATTTTGGCCATTTGCAGGTGTCATACTTTAACGAACTCCTCCCAGAGATATTTCCAGATGAACACCAAAATTGGTCATTGTAATCTAAAGCCCTTTGTGACGTTAAATTGCGAAGATCTAGAGTTTTCATCGGAGGGCGTGTCCGTGGCGTCCTGTCAAATTTTGATGTTTTGCCATGAAACAGGAAGTTGTTATATCTCAGGCATGCTATGTCCGATCTACACCAAACTTCACATGTTTGATAAGAATCCTGACCTGAAGAGATCTAAGTGATCATATTCAGTTATAGTCATAGCGCCACCTGCTGGCAACATGAAGTGACATGTTTTACGTTGTAACTAACTCCTCCTAGAGATTTAATTACATCAACATAATATTTAGGTCAGTCTAGTCAAAACGCCTTTGTGATGTTAAATTGCGAAGAGCTTGAGTTTTCGCTAATGGGCGTGACCATGGCGGCGTGACAAAATTCGATGTCTCGCCATGGGAATAGAAGCTGTTGTTACTCAGCCATAAAATGTCCAATCTGCCCCAAACTTCACACGTTTGATAAGAGCCATGGCCTGAAGACATCTACGTGCCAATGTTTAGTCATAGACATAGCGCCACCTGCTGGCTACAGGAAATTAATTGTTTTACACTAACTTGAACATGCAATGTCCAATCTGCACCCAACTTCACATATTTTGTAAGAGTCCTGTCCCGAAAACATCTAAAGGGCAATATTCAGATGTAATCATAGCGCCACCTGTTGACAACAGGATATACCAGTATTACACTAACTCAATCATACCATGTTCAATCTGCACCAAACTTCATATGTTTGATAAAAGTATTGGTCTGAAGATATCCAAATGCCAATGTTCAGTTAAAGACATAGCGCCACCTGCTGGCAACAGGTTTGGCACATATAAATGACTTTGATACATTCCTCTATACTTACCTTTTTAAATGCATATTGCTCACCGTTCCCTGTCTTTCTGAAGCCACCGGTCGGCGGTGCCGGGTGCGAGGTCCCTTCCATCGCTGCTTGCAGCTTTAATTAGGGACCGAGCACCGATGGTGCGAGGACCCTATTGTATCTGTGTTGTTTATTATTATTATTATTATTATTTTCCAAACTTAATCGCATTTTTGAGGGCCTAAACATGCTCGAAAAGTCAGGAAATTTTCCACACGCATCAGAACTGGTGGAAATTTATGTCTTATATGGGTTTCAGAAGTGGGTGTGGCAAAATGGCTCGACAGCGCCACCTATACTTTTTCAGCAGAGAGCCCTCGGGCTGCGTCTCACGTACATGTATGAAAATCGGTACACTCATGTAACATAACAATACCTACAAAAAAGTCTCCTGGAACGAAATTCGAAACCCAACAGGAAGTCGGTTATTTTGAATTTTCTCGTCATATTTAGTGACATTTTGGCCATTTGCAGGTGTCATACTTTAACAAACTCCTCCCAGAGATTTATTCGGATGAACACCAAAATTGGTCATTGCAATCTAAAGCCCTTTGTGACGTTAAATTGCGAAGATCTAGAGTTTTCATCGGAGGGCGTGTCCGTGGCGTCCTGTCAAATTTCGATGTTTCGCCATGAAACAGGAAGTTGTTATAACTCAGGCATGCTATGTCCGATCTGCACTAAACTTCACATGTTTGATAAGACTCCTGATATGAACAGATCTACATGACCATATTCAGTTATAGTAATAGCGCCACCTGCTGGCAACAGGAAGTGACATGTTTTACTCTGTAACTAATTCCTCCTACAGATTTAATGACATCAACATAATATTTAGGTCAGTCTAACCTAAAGGCCTCTGTGAAGTTAAATTGCGAAGATCTAGAGTTTTCATGGGAGGGCGTGTCCGTGGCGTCCTGTCAAATTTCGATGTCTCGCCATGGGAATAAATGTTGTTGTAACTCAGCCAAACAATGTTCAATCTGCCCCAGACTTCACATGTTCGATAAGAATCCAGGCCTGAACACATCTGAATATGGGTTTCAGAAGTAGGTGTGGCAAAATGGCTCGACAGCGCCACCTATACTGATTCAGCGGAGAGCCCTCAGGCTACGTTTCACGTACATGTATGAAAATCGGTACAGTCATGTAACATAACAATACCTACAAAAAAGTCTCCTGGAACGAAATTCGAAACCCAACAGGAAGTCGGTTATTTTGAATTTTCTCGTCATATTTAGTGACATTTTGGCCATTTGCAGGTGTCATACTTTAACAAACTCCTCCCAGAGATTTATTCGGATGAACACCAAAATTGGTCATTGCAATCTAAAGCCCTTTGTGACGTTAAATTGCGAAGATCTAGAGTTTTCATCGGAGGGCGTGTCCGTGGCGTCCTGTCAAATTTCGATGTTTCGCCATGAAACAGGAAGTTGTTATAACTCAGGCATGCTATGTCCGATCTGCACTAAACTTCACATGTTTGATAAGACTCCTGATATGAACAGATCTACATGACCATATTCAGTTATAGTAATAGCGCCACCTGCTGGCAACAGGAAGTGACATGTTTTACTCTGTAACTAATTCCTCCTACAGATTTAATGACATCAACATAATATTTAGGTCAGTCTAACCTAAAGGCCTCTGTGAAGTTAAATTGCGAAGATCTAGAGTTTTCATGGGAGGGCGTGTCCGTGGCGTCCTGTCAAATTTCGATGTCTCGCCATGGGAATAAATGTTGTTGTAACTCAGCCAAACAATGTTCAATCTGCCCCAGACTTCACATGTTCGATAAGAATCCAGGCCTGAACACATCTGAATATGGGTTTCAGAAGTAGGTGTGGCAAAATGGCTCGACAGCGCCACCTATACTGATTCAGCGGAGAGCCCTCAGGCTACGTTTCACGTACATGTATGAAAATCGGTACAGTCATGTAACATAACAATACCTACAAAAAAGTTTCCTGGAACGAAATCCGAAACCCAACAGGAAGTTGGTTATTTTGAATTTTATCGTCATATTTAGTGACATTTTTGCCATTTGCAGGTGTCATACTTTAACGAACTCCTCCCAGAGATTTATTCGGATGAACACCAAAATTGGTCATTGTAATCTAAAGCCCTTTGTGACGTTAAATTGCGAAGATCTAGAGTTTTCATCAGAGGGCGTGTCCGTGGCGTCCTGTCAAATTTCGATGTTTCGCCATGAAACAGGAAGTTGTTATATCTCAGGCATGCTATGTCCGATCTGCACCAAACTTCACATGTTTGATAAGACTCCTGATATGAAGAGATCTACATGACCATATTCAGTTATAGTAATAGCGCCACCTGCTGGCAACAGGAAGTGACATGTTTTTACTCTGCAACTAACTCCTCCTACAGATTTAATGACATCAACATAATATTTAGGTCAGTCTAACCTAAAGGCCTTTGTGATGTTAAATTGCGAAGATCTAGAGTTTTCGTTAAAGGGCGTGTCCTTGGCGGCATCACAGATTTCGATGTCTCGCCATGGGAATAAAAGTTGTTGTAACTCAGCCATACAATATTCGATCTGCCCCAGACTTCACATGTTCGATAACAATCCAGGCCTGAACACATCTAAATACGAATATTCCATTATAATCAGAGCGCCACCTGCTGGCAACAGGAAATGGCTTGTTTTACACTAACTTAAACATGCAATGTCCAATCTGCACCAAACTTCACATGTTTGACAAGACTCCTGACCTGAAAAGATCTAAGTGACCATATTCATATAAATTCATAGCGCCACCTGCTGGCAACAGGAAGTGATATGTTTTACTCTGTAACTAACTCCTCCTAGAGATTTAATGACATCAACATAATATATGGGTCAGTCTAATCTAAAGGCCTTTGTGATGTTGAATTGCAAAGAGCTTGAGTTTTCGCTAATGGGCATGTCTATGGCGGCGTGACAAACTTCGATGTCTCAACATGGGAATAGAAGCTGTTATTACTCAGCCATAAAATGTCCGATCTGTCCCAAACTTCACACGTTTGATAAGAGCCATAGCCTGAAGACATCTCTGTGCCAATGTTTAGTTATAGACATAGCGCCACCTGCTGGCAACAGGAAATTACTTGTTTTAGACTAACTTAAACATGCAATGTCCAATGTGCGCCAAACTTCACATGTTTGATAAGATTCATGGCCTGAAGTCATCTACGTGACAATGTTTGGTTATAGACACAGCGCCACCTGCTGGCAACAGGAAATTACTTGTTTTACACTAACTTAAACATGCAATGACCAATCTGCACCAAACTTCATATGTTTTTTTTAAAAGTACTGGATGAAGACATCTACATGCCAATGTTCAGTTATGGACGTTGCGCCACCAGCTGGCAGCAGGTTTGGTACATATAAATGACTTTGACATATTCCTCTAAATTTACCTTTTTAAATGCATATTGCTCACCGTTCCCTGTCTTTCTGAAGCCACCGGTCGGCGGTGAGCCGGGCGAGGTCCCTTCCATCGCTGCTTGCAGCTTTAATTAGGGACCGAGCACCGATGGTGCGAAGACCCTATTGAATCTGCTCCGTTTATTATTCTTATTATTCTTCTTCTTCTTCTTCTTCTTCTTCTCCAAACTTAATCGCATTTTAGAGGGCCTAAACATGCTCGAAAAGTCAGGAAACTTTCCACACGTGTCAGAACTGGTGAAAATTTACGTCTGATATGGGTTTCAGAAGTAGGTGTGGCAAAATGACTCGACAGCGCCACCTATAAATATTCAGCGGAGTGCACCTCGAGCTACGTTTCATGTACATGTACGAAAATCGGTACACTTATGTAACTTAACAATACCTACAAAAAAGTCTCCAGGTACGAAATCAGAAACCCAACAGGAAGTCGGCTATTTTGAATTTTCTCGTCATATTTTGTGTCATTTTTGCCATTTTCAGGTGTCATACTTTAACGAACTCCTCCCAGAGATTGATTCAGATGAACACCAAAATTGGTCAGTGTAATGTAAAGCCCTTTGTGACGTTAAATTGCGAAGATCTAGAGTTTTCATCGGAGGGCGTGTCCGTGGCGTCCTGTCAAATTTTGATGTTTCGCCATGAAACAGGAAGTTGTTATATCTCAGGCATGCTATGTCCGATCTACACCAAACTTCACATGTTTGATAAGAATCCTGATATGAAAAGATCTACATGACCATATTCAGTTATAGTAATAGCGCCACCTGCTGGCAACAGGAAGTGACATGTTTTACTCTGTAACTAACTCCTCCTAGAGATTTAATGACATAAACATAATATTTAGGTCAGTCTAACCTAAAGGCCTTTGTGATGTTAAATTGCGAAGATCTAGAGTTTTCGTTAAAGGGCGTGTCCATGGCGGCATCACAAATTTCGATGTCTCGCCATGGGAATAAAAGTTGTTTTAACTCAGCCATGCAATAACTGATCTGCCCCAGACTTCACACGTTCGATAAGAATGCAGGCCTGAACACATCTAAATACGAATATACCATTATAATCAGAGCGCCATCTGCTGGCCACAGGAAATGACTTGATTTACACTAACGTAAACATGCAATGTCCAATCTGCACCAAACTTCACATATTTGTTAAAACTCCTGACCTGCAGAGATCTAAGTGACCATATTCAGTTATAGTCATAGCGCCACCTGCTGGCAACAGGAAGTGACGTTTTACTCTGTAACTAACTCCTCCTAGAGATTTAATGACATAAACATAATATTTAGGTCAGTCTAACCTAAAGGCCTTTGTGATGTTAAATTGCTAAGATCTAGAGTTTTCGTTAAAGGGCGTGTCCATGGCGGCATCACAAATTTCGATGTCTCGCCATGGGAATAAAAGTTGTTGGAACTCAGCCATACAATGTCCGATCTGCCCCAGACATCACACGTTCGATAAGAATCCAGGCCTGAACACATCTAAATATGAATATTTCATTATAATTAGAGCGCCACCTGCTGGCAACAGGAAATGACTTCTTTTACACTATCTTAAACATGCAATATCCAATCTGCACCAAATGTCACATATTTGGTAAGAGTCCTGGCCTGAAAACACCTAAAGGCCAAAAATCAGATATAATCATAGCGCCACCTGCTGACAACAGGATATATCATGTTTTACACTAACTCAAACATACCATGTTCAATCTGCACCAAACTTCATAAGTTTGATAAAATTATTGGTCTGAAGACATCTACATGCCAATGTTTAGTTATAGACATAGCGCCACCTGGTGGCTACAGGAAATTACTTGTTTTACACCACCTTAAACATGCATTGTCCAATCTGCACCAAACTTCACATATTTGGTAAGATTCCTGGCCTGAAGACATCTAAAGGCCAATATTCAGATGTAATCATAGCGCCACCTGGTGACAACAAGATGTGTCAGGCTTTACACTAACGCAAACATACTATGTTCAATCTGCACCAAACTTCATATGTTTGATAAAAGTGCTAGACTGAAGACATCTACATGTTAATGTTCAGTTATGGACATAGCGCCACCAGCTGGCAGCAGGTTTGACACATATAAATGACTATAACACGTTCCTCTATATTTACCTTTTTAAATGCATATTGCTCACCGTTCCCTGTTTTTCTGAAGCCACCGGTTGGCGGTGCTGGGTGCGAGGTCCCTTCCATCGCTGCTTGCAGCTTTAATTATTATTATTATTATTCTTCTCCAAACTTAATCGCATTTTAGAGGGCCTAAACATGCTCGAAAAGTCAGGAAACTTTGCACACGCATCAGAACTGGTGAAAATTTACGTCTGATATGGGTTTCAGGAGTAGGTGTGGCAAAATGGCTCGACAGCGCCACCTATAAATATTCAGCGGAGTGCGCCTCGAGCTACGTTTCACGTACATGTACGAAAATTGGTACACTCATGTAACTTAACATTACCTACAAAAAAGTATCTTGGTACGAAATCACAAACCAAACAGGAAGTCGGTTATTTTGAATTTTCTCATCATATTTTGTGTAATTTTTGCCATTTTCAGGTGTCATACTTTAACGAACTCCTCCCAGAGATATTTCCAGATGAACACCAAAATTGGTCATTGTAATCTAAAGCCCTTTGTGACGTTAAATTGCGAAGATCTAGAGTTTTCACCGGAGGGCGTGTCCGTGGCGTCCTGTCAAATTTTGATGTTTCGCCATGAAACAGGAAGTTGTTATATCTCAGGCATGCTATGTCCGATCTACACCAAACTTCACATGTTTGATAAGAATCCTGACCTGAAGAGATCTAAGTGACCATATTCAGTTTTAGTCATAGCGCCACCTGCTGGCAACAGGAAGTGACATGTTTTACTCTGTAACTAACTCCTCCTAGAGATTTAATGACATCAACATACTATTTAGGTCAGTTTAATCTAAAGGCCTTTGTGATGTTAAATTGCGAAGAGCTTGAGCTTTCACTAATGGGCGTGTCCTTGGCGGCATCACAAATTTCGATGTCTCGCCATGGGAATAAAAGTTGTTGTAACTCAGCCATGCAATAACAGATCTGCCCCAGACTTCACACGTTCGATAACAGTCCAGCCTTGAACACATCTAAATACGAATATTCCATTATAATCAGAGCGCCACCTGCTGGCCACAGGAAATGACTTGATTTACACTAACTTAAACATGCAATGCCCAATCTGCACCAAACTTCACATATTTGGTAAGACTCCTGACCTGAAGAGATCTAAGTGACCATATTCATATAAATTCATAGCGCCACCTGCTGGCAACAGGAAGTGATATGTTTTACTCTGTAACTAACTCCTCCTAGAGATTTAATGACATCAACATAATATTTAGGTCAGTCTAATCTAAAGGCCTTTGTGATGTTATATTGCGAAGAGCTTGAGTTTTCGCTAATGGGCGTGACCATGGCGGCGTGACAAAATTCGATGTCTCGCCATGGGAATAGAAGCTGTTGTTACTCAGCCATAAAATGTCCAATCTGCCCCAAACTTCACACGTTTGATAAGAGCCATGGCCTGAAGACATCTACGTGCCAATGTTTAGTGATAGACATAGCGCCACCTGCTGGCTACAGGAAATTACTTGTTTTACACTAACTCAAGCATGCAATGTTCAATCTGCACCAAACTACACACGTTTGATAAGAGCCATGGCCTGAAGACATCTAAGTGCCAATGTTTAGTTAAAGACATAGCGCCACCTGCTGACAACAGGATATGTCATGCTTTGCACTAACTCAGCCATAAAATATCCGATCTGCCCCAAACTTCACAGGTTTGATAAGAGCCATGGCCTGAAGACATCTACGTGCCAATGTTTAGTTATAGACATAGCGCCACCTGCTGGCTACAGGAAATTACTTGTTTTACACCAACTTAAACATGCATTGTCCAATCTGCACCAAACTTCACATATTTGGTAAGATTCCTGGCCTGAAGACATCTAAAGGCCAATATTCAGATGTAATCATAGCGCCACCAGCTGGCAGCAGGTTTGACACATATAAATGACTATGACACGTTCCTCTATATTTACCTTTTTAAATGCTTATTGCTCACCGTTCCCTGTCTTTCTGAAGCCACCGGTCGGCGGTGCTGGGTGCGAGGTCCCTTCCATCGCTGCTTGCAGCTTTAATTATTATTATTATTATTAGGGACCGAGCACCGATGGTGCAGAGGACCCTATTGAATCTGCTCCGTTTATTATTATTATTATTAGGGACCGAGCACCGATGGTGCGAGGACCCTATTGAATCTGCTCCGTTTATTATTAGGGACCGAGCACTGATGGTGCAGAGGACCCTATTGAATCTGCTCCGTTTATTATTATTATTATTATTATTCTTCTCCAAACTTAATCGCATTTTAGAGGGCCTAAACATGCTCGAAAAGTCAGGAAACTTTGCACACGCATCAGAACTGGTGAAAATTTACGTCTGATATGGGTTTCAAGAGTAGGTGTGGCAAAATGGCTCAACAGCGCCACCTATAAAAATATTCAGCGGATTGCGCCTCGAGCTATGTTTCACGTACATGTACGAAAATTGGTACACTCATGTAACATAACAATACCTACAAAAAAGTCTCTAGGTACGAAATCAGAAACCAAACAGGAAGTCGGCTATTTTGAATTTTCTCGTCATATTTTGTGTCATTTTTGCCATTTTCAGGTGTCATACTTTAACGAACTCCTCCCAAAGATTTATTCAGATGAACACTAAAATTGGTCAGTGTAATCTAAAGCCCTTTGTGACGTTAAATTGCGAAGATCTAGTTTTCATCGGAGGGCGTGTCCGTGGCGTCCTGTCAAATTTTGATGTTTCGCCATGAAACAGGAAGTTGTTATATCTCAGGCATGCTATGTCCGATCTACACCAAACTTCACACGTTTGATAAGAATCCTGACCTGAAGAGATCTAAGTGACCATATTCAGTTATAGTCATAGCGCCACCTGCTGGCAACAGGAAGTGACATGTTTTACTCTGTAACTAACTCCTCCTAGAGATTTAATGACATAAACATAATATTTAGGTCAGTCTAACCTAAAGGCCTTTGTGATGTTAAATTGCGAAGATCTAGACTTTTCGTTAAAGGGCGTGTCCATGGCGGCATCACAAATTTCGATGTCTCGCCATGGGAATAAAAGTTGTTGTAACTCAGCCATACAATGTCCGATCTGCCCCAGACTTCACACGTTCGATAAGAATCCAGGCCTGAACACATCTAAACATGAATATTTAATTATAATTAGAGCGCCACCTGCTGGCAACAGGAAATTACTTATTTTACACTATCTTAAACATGCAATGTCCAATCTGCACCAAACGTCACATATTTGGTAAGAGTCCTGGCCTGAAAACAGCTAAAGGCCAAAAATCAGATATAATCATAGCGCCACCTGCTGACAACAGGATATATCATGCTTTACACTAACTCAGACATACCATGTTCAATCTGCACCAAACTTCATATGTTTGATAAAATTATTGGTCTGAAGACATCTACATGCCAATGTTTAGTTATAGACATAGCGCCACTTGGTGGCTACAGGAAATTACTTGTTTTACACCAACTTAAACATGCATTGTCCAATCTGCACCAAACTTCACATATTTGGTAAGATTCCTGGCCTGAAGACATCTAAAGGCCAAAAATCAGATATAATCATAGCGCCACCTGCTGACAACAGGATATATCATGCTTTACACCAACTCAAACATACCATGTTCAATCTGCACCAAACTTCATATGTTTGATAAAAGTGCTTGACTGAAGACATCTACATGTTAATGTTCAGTTATGGACAAAGCGCCACCAGCTGGCAGCAGGTTTGACACATATAAATGACTATGACACGTTCCTCTATATTTACCTTTTTAAATGCATATTGCTCACCGTTCCCTGTCTTTCTGAAGCCACCGGTCGGCGGTGAGCCGGGCGAGGTCCCTTCCATCGCTGCTTGCAGCTTTAATTATTATTATTATTCTTCTTCTCCAAACTTAATCGCATTTTAGAGGGCCTAAACATGCTCGAAAAGTCAGGAAACTTTGCACACGCATCAGAACTGGTGAAAATTTATGTCTGATATGGGTTTCAGGAGTAGGTGTGGCAAAATGGCTCGACAGCGCCACCTAGAAATATTCAGCGGAGTGCGCCTCGAGCTACGTTTCACGTACATGTACGAAAATTGGTACACTCATGTAACTTAATATTACCTACAAAAAAGTATCTTGGTACGAAATTAGAAACCAAACAGGAAGTCGGTTATTGTGAATTTTCTCATCATATTTTGTGTCATTTTTGCCATTTTCAGGTGTCATACTTTAACGAACTCCTCCCAGAGATATTTCCAGATGAACACCAAAATTGGTCATTGTAATCTAAAGCCCTTTGTGACGTTAAATTGCGAAGATCTAGAGTTTTCATCGGAGGGCGTGTCCGTGGCGTCCTGTCAAATTTGATCTTTCGCCATGAAACAGGAAGTTGTTATATCTCAGGCATGCTATGTCCGATCTACACCAAACTTCACATGTTTGATAAGAATCCTGACCTGAAGAGATCTAAGTAACCATATTCAGTTATAGTCATAGTGCCACCTGCTGGCAACAGGAAGTGACATGTTTTACTCTGTAACTAGCTCCTCCTAGAGATTTAATGACATCAACATAATATTTAGGTCAGTTTAATCTAAAGGCCTTTGTGATGTTAAATTGCGAAGAGCTTGAGCTTTCACTAATGGGCGTGTCCTTGGCGGCATCACAAATTTCGATGTCTCGCCATGGGAATAAAAGTTGTTGTAACTCAGCCATGCAATAACAGATCTGCCCCAGACTTCACACGTTCGATAACAGTCCAGCCTTGAACACATCTAAATACGAATATTCCATTATAATTAGAGCGCCACCTGCTGGCCACAGGAAATTACTTGATTTACACTAACTTAAACATGCAGTGTCCAATCTGCACCAAACTTAACATATTTGGTAAGACTCCTGACCTGAAGAGATCTAAGTGACCACATAGCGCCACCTGCTGGCAACAGGAAGTGATATGTTTTACTCTGTAACTAACTCCTCCTAGAGATTTAATGACATCAACATAATATTTAGGTCAGTCTAATCTAAAGGCCTTTGTGATGTTATATTGCGAAGAGCTTGAGTTTTCACTAATGGGCGTGTCCATGGCGGCGTGACAAAATTCGATGTCTCGCCGTGGGAATAGAAGCTGTTGTTACTCAGCCATAAAATGTCCAATCTGCCCCAAACTTCACACGTTTGATAAGAGCCATGGCCTGAAGACATCTACGTGCCAATGTTTAGTTATAGACATAGCGCCACCTGCTGGCTACAGGAAATTACTTGTTTTACACTAACTCAAGCATGCAGTGTTCAATCTGCACCAAACTACACACGTTTGATAAGAGCCATGGCCTGAAGACATCTAAGTGACAATGTTTAGTTAAAGAGATAGCGCCGCTGACAACAGGATATGTCATGCTTTGCACTAACTCAGCCATAAAATATCCGATCTGCCCCAAACTTCACAGGTTTGATAAGAGCCATGGCCTGAAGACATCTACGTGCCAATGTTTAGTTATAGACATAGCGCCACCTGCTGGCTACAGGAAATGACTTGTTTTACACCAAATTCAACATGCAATGTTCAATCTGCACCAAACTTCATGTTTTTTTAAATTACTGGTCTGAAGACATATACCAAATTTTCAATTCAGTTATATATATAGTGCCACCTGCTGGCCACAGGAAATTCATTGTTTTACAGTAAATCAAACATGCATTGTCCAATCCGCACCAAACTTTACATATTTGGTAAGATTCTAGGCCTGAAGACATCTAAAGGCCAATATTCAGATGTAACCATAGCGCCACCTGTTGACAAAAGGATGTGTCAGGCTTTACACTAACTCAAACATACTGTGTTCAATCTGCACCAAACTTCACATATTTGGTAAGATTCCTGGCCTGAAGACCTCTAATGGCCAATATTCAGATGTAACATAGCGCCACCTGTTGACAACAGGATGTGTCAGGCTTTACGCTAACTCAGACATACTATGTCCAATCTGCACCAAACTTCACAGGTTTGTTAAGAGCCATGGCCTGAAGACATCTACGTGCCAATGTTTAGTTATAGACATAGAGCCACCTGCTGGCTCCAGGAAATTACTTGTTTTACACTAGCTTAAACATGCAATGTTCAATCTGCACCAAACTTACCATGTTTTAAAAAAGTGCTAGCCTGAAGACATCTACATGTTAATGTTCAGTTACGGGCATGGCGCCACCAGCTGGCAGCAGGTTTGTACATATAATGACTTTGACATATTCCTCTATATTTACCTTTTTAAATGTATATTGCTCACCGTTCCCTGTCTTTCTAAAGCCACCGGTCGGCGGTGAGCCGGGTGCGAGGTCCCTTCCATCGCTGCTTGCAGCTTTAATTCTTATTATTCTTCTTCTTCTTCTTCTCCAAACTTAATCGCATTTTAGAGGGCCTAAACATGCTCGAAAAGTCAGGAAACTTTGCACACGCATCAGAACTGGTGAAAATTTACGTCTGATATGGGTGTCAGGAGTAGGTGTGGCAAAATGGCTCGACAGTGCCACCTATAAATATTCAGCGGATTGCACCTCGAGCTACGTTTCACGTACATGTATGAAAATTGGTACACTCATGTAACATAACAATACCTACAAAAAAGTCTCCTGGTACGAAGTCAGAAACCAAACAGGAAGTCGGCTATTTTGAATTTTCTCTTCATATTTTGTGTCATTTTTGCCATTTTCAGGTGTCATACTTTAACGAACTCCTCCCAGAGATATTTCCAGATGAACACCAAAATTGGTCATTGTAATCTAAAGCCCTTTGTGGCGTTAAATTGCGAAGATCTAGAGTTTTCATCGGAGGGCGTGTCCGTGGCGTCCTGTCAAATTTTGATGTTTCGCCATGAAATAGGAAGTTGTTATATCTCAGGCATGCTATGTCCGATATACACCAAACTTTGCATGTTTGATAAGAATCCTGACCTGAAGAGATCTGAGTGACCATATTCAGTTATAGTCATAGCGCCACCTGCTGGCAACAGGAAGTGACATGTTTTACTCTGTAACTAACTCCTCCTACAAATTTAATGACACCAAAATAATATTTAGGTCAGTCTAACCTAAAGGCCTTTGTGATGTCAAAATGCGAAGATCTAGTGTTTTCGTTAAAGGGCGTGTCCTTGGCGGCATCACAGATTTCGATGTCTCGCCACGGGAATAAAAGTTGTTGTAACTCAGCCATACAATGTTCGATCTGCCCCAGACTTCACACGTTCGATAAGAATCCAGGCCTGAACATATCTAAATCATAATAATCCATCATAATCAGAGCGCCACCTGCTGGAAACAGGAAATGACTTATTTTACACTAACATAAACATGCAATGTCCAATCTGCACCAAACGTCACATATTTGGTAAGATTCCTGGCCTGAAGATATCTAAAGGCCAAAATTCAGATGTAATCATAGCGCCACCTGTTGACCACAGGATATATCATGCTTTACACTAACTCAAACATACCATGTTCAATCTGCACCAAAATTCATATGTTTGATAAAAGTACTGGTCTCATGATATCTACACGATAATGTTCAGTTAAAGACATAGCGCCACCTGCTGGCAACAGGAAATTATTTGTTTTACACTAACTTAAGCATGAAATGTCCAATCTGCACCAAACTTCATATATATTGTAAGAGTCCTGCCCTGAAGACATTTAAAGAACAATATTCAGATGTGACCATAGCGCCATCTGTTGACAACAGGATGTGTCAGGCTTTTACACTAACTCAAACATACTATGTTCAATCTGCACCAAACTTCATATGTTCGATAAAGGTGCTAGCCTGAAGACATCTATATGTTAATGTTCAGTTATGGATATAGCGCCGCCAGCTGGCTGCAGGTTTGGTACATATAAATGACTTTGACATATTCCTCTATATTTGCATTTTTAAATGCATATTACTCACTGTTCCCTGTCTTTCTGAAGCCACCGGTCGGCGGTGAGCCGGGCGAGGTCCCTTCGATCGCTGCTTGCAGCTTTAATTCTTCTTCTTTTTCTTCTTCTTCTTCTTCTTCTTCTTCTCCAAACTTAATCGCATTTTAGAGGGCCTAAACATGCTCGAAAAGTCAGGAATCTTTGCACACGCGTCAGAACTGGTGAAAATTTACGTCTGATATGGGTTTCAGAAGTAGGTGTGGCAAAATGGCTCGACAGCGCCACCTATAAATATTCAGCGGAGTGCGCTTCGAGCTACGTTTCACGTACATATACGAAAATCGGTACACTTATGTAACTTAACAATACCTACAAAAAAGTCTCCTGGTACGAAATCAGAAACCCAACAGGAAGTCGGCTATTTTGAATTTTCTCGTCATATTTTGTGTCATTTTTGCCATTTGAAGGTGTCATACTTTAACGAACTCCTCCCAGAGATTTATTCAGATGAACACCAAAATTGGTCAGTGTAATCTAAAGCCCTTTGTGACGTTAAATTGCGAAGATCTAGAGTTTTCACCGGAGGGCGTGTCCGTGGCGTCCCGTCAAATTTTGATGTTTCGCCATGAAACAGGAAGTTGTTATATCTCAGGCATGCTATGTCCGATCTACACCAAACTTCACACGTTTGATAAGAATCCTGACCTGAAGAGATCTAAGTGACCATATTCAGTTATAGTCATAGCGCCACCTGCTGGCAACGGGAAGTGACATGTTTTACTCTGTAACTAACTCCTCCTAGAGATTTAATGACATAAACATAATATTTAGGTCAGTCTAACCTAAAGGCCTTTGTGATGTTAAATTGCGAAGATCTAGAGTTTTCGTTTAAGGGCGTGTCCTTGACGGCATCACAGATTTCGATGTCTCGCCATGGGAATAAAAGTTGTTGTAACTCAGCCATACAATGTCCGTTCTGCCCCAGAATTCACACGTTCGATAAGAATCCAGGCCTGAACACATCTAAATATGAATATTTCATTATAATTAGAGCGCCACCTGCTGGCAACAGGAAATTACTTCTTTTACACTATCTTAAACATGCAATGTCCAATCTGCACCAAATGTCACATATTTGGTAAGAGTCCTGGCCTGAAAACACCTAAAGGCCAAAAATCAGATATAATCATAGCGCCACCTGCTGACAACAGGATATATCATGTTTTACACTAACTCAAACATACCATGTTCAATCTGCACCAAACTTCATAAGTTTGATACAATTATTGGTCTGAAGACATCTACATGCCAATGTTTAGTTATAGACATAGCGCCACCTGGTGGTTACAGGAAATTACTTGTTTTACACCAACTTAAACATGCATTGTCCAATCTGCACCAAACTTCACATATTTGGTAAGATTCCTGGCCTGAAGACATCTAAAGGCCAATATTCAGATGTAATCATAGCGCCACCTGGTGACAACAGGATGTGTCAGGCTTTACACTAACGCAAACATACTATGTTCAATCTGCACCAAACTTCATATGTTTGATAAAAGTGCTAGACTGAAGACATCTACATGTTAATGTTCAGTTATGGACATAGCGCCACCAGCTGGCAGCAGGTTTGACACATATAAATGACTATAACACGTTCCTCTATATTTACCTTTTTAAATGCATATTGCTCACCGTTCCCTGTCTTTCTGAAGCCACCGGTTGGCGGTGCTGGGTGCGAGGTCCCTTCCATCGCTGCTTGCAGCTTTAATTAGGGCCCAAGCCAGAAAGGCGCAGGGCCCTATTGTTTTCCTTAGGATTCTTTTTTTTTTTTTTTTTTTTTTGACTATCCGGGCATTTTTGGGGGGCTTAACATGGTCAAAAACTCTTGAAAATTTGCACACACATTGGAACCCGTGGCAGTTAGGACGCCGCTGAGGCTGGGACACGGGCGTGGCACAGAGGCTCTACGGCGCCCCCTGGAACACCATCAGAAAACTTGATGAATAGCTCACACATACTTCCACGTATTCATATGAAACTCGGTACACATATAGATCTCATCAAGCCGAACAACTTTTGCGCTGCATGTCATGGGCTCTGCCAAACAGGAAGTCGGCTATTCAGGGCTGTTTAAAAAGCACATGCTCTGGAATTTGAAATACTCCTCCCAGGATTTTCAACACACGAGCACCAAACCCGGTGAACGTGATCTCAAGACATTGGGGATGCTAAATTGCGGAGGGATTTTTGATATCTCAAACGGGTTGCCCGTGGCGAGGCGATGAAGTTATGGCGAGAATTGAGAGACAGGAAGTGTCTAATAAAGTCCACATACATTGTCTGATTTTGATCACACTTCAGTGGTTTGTTCGGTGTATGAAGCCGATCGCATCGATGTGACAATTATGAGGCAAAGTTATAGCGCCACCAACTGGCAGCAGGAAGTGTGTCATTTTCAAAATGCTTTGAATTCACCATCTTAATTTTACCCAATTTGCTTCAAACTTCATCAGAATACTGTAAAAACACGGCCGATGTGAAACTGTGAAGGGAATATTGATATCTAAAATACTGTTGCCATGGCAACGTGTCAAACCTCAATATTCTTTTTTTGGTGATTTTGAGGCTATCCGGGCATTTTTGGGGGGCTTAACATGGTCAAAAACTCTTGAAAATTTGCACACACATTGGAACCCGTGGCAGTTAGGACGCCGCTGAGGCTGGGACCCGGGCGTGGCACAGAGGCTCTACGGCGCCCCCTGGAACACATCAGAAAACTTGATGAATAGCTCACACATACTTGCACGTATTAATATGAAACTCAGTACACATATAGATCTCATCGAGCCGAACAACTTTTGCACCACATGTCATGGGCTCCGCTCAACAGGAAGTCAGCTATTCTATTGTTTTCCTTAGGACTCTTTTTTTGTTTTTTTTTACTATCCGGGCATTTTTGGGGGGCTTAACATGGTCAAAAACTCTTGAAAATGTGCACACACATTGGAACCCGCGGCAGTTAGGACGCCGCTGAGGCTGGGACCCGGGCGTGGCACAGAGGCTCTACGGCGCCCCCTGGAACACCATCAGAAAACTTGATGTGTAGCTCAAACATACTTGCACGTATTAATATGAAACTCAGTACACATATAGATCTCATCGGTTTGTTCGGTGTATGAAGCCGATCGCATTGATGTGATAATTATGAGGCAAAGTTATAGCGCCACCAACTGACAACAGGAAGTGTGTCATTTTCAAAATGCTTTGAATTCACCATCTTACTTTTACCCAATTTGCTTCAAACTTCATCAGAATACTGTAAAAACACGGCTGATGTGAAACTGTGAAGGGAATATTGATATCTAAAATACTGTTGTCATGGCAACGCGTCAAACCTCAATATTATTTTTTTGGTGATTTTGAGGCGATCCGGGCATTTTTGGGGGGCTTAACATGGTCAAAAACTCTTGAAAATTTGCACACACATTGGAACCCGCGGCAGTTAGGACGTTGCTGAGGCTGGGACCCGGGCGTGGCACAGAGGCTCTACGGCGCCCCCTGGAACACATCAGAAAACTTGATGTGTAGCTCACACATACTTGCACGTATTAATATGAAACTCGGTACACATATAGATCTCATCGAGCCGAACAACTTTTGCACCGCATGTCATGGGCTACGCCCAACAGGAAGTCAGCTATTCTATTGTTTTCCTTAGGAATCTTTTTTTTTTTTTATCGACTATCCGGGCATTTTTGGGGGGCTTAACATGGTCAAAAACTCTTGAAAATGTGCACACACATTGGAACCCGTGGCAGTTAGGACGCCGCTGAGGCTGGGACCCGGGCGTGGCACAGAGGCTCTACGGCGCCCCCTGGAAAACCATCAGAAAACTTGATGTGTAGCTCACACATACTTGCACGTATTCATATGAAACTCGGTACACATATAGATCTTATCGAGCTGAACAACTTTTGTGTCACATGTCATGGGCTCCACCCAACAGGAAGTCGGCTATTCAGGGCTGTTTAAAAAGCACATGCTCTGGAATTTGAAATACTCCTCCCAGGATTTTCAACACACGAGCACCAAACCCAGTGAACGTGATCTCAAGACATTGGGGATGCTAAATTGCGGAGGGATTTTTGATATCTCGAATGGTTTGCCCGTGGCGAGGCGATGAAGTTATGGCGAGAATTGAGATACAGGAAGTGTCTAATAAAGTCCACATACATTGTCTGATTTTGATCACACTTCAGTGGTTTGTTCGGTGTATGAAGCCGATCGCATCGATGTGACAATTATGAGGCAAAGTTATAGCGCCACCAACTGGCAGCAGGAAGTGTGTCATTTTCAAAATGCTTTGAATTCACCATCTTAATTTTACCCAATTTGCTTCAAACTTCATCAGAATACTGTAAAAACACGGCCGATGTGAAACTGTGAAGGGAATATTGATATCTAAAATACTGTTGCCATGGCAACGGGTCAAACCTCAATATTTCTTCTGGTGGTTTTGAGGCACTTAAGTTGTTTAGAATTTCATAAAACTCAACACACACCTCAGTATTAATTATAGATAGACACTGGCAAAAGCTCATTAACGGGCGTGGAGGAGGCACTCTATAGCGCCACCTTTTGTCAAAACATGGGGGGTTAATTTTAGCTACAGTCACCAAACTCAGTACATATATTGTTCTCATCAAGCCGGACAACTTTCTAATTTACACTCATTAGCTACGACCAACAGGAAGCCGGCTATTTTTATTTTAATGTCAATTTCTGGAATAATCAAGCTGCAAACTAATTCATACTCCTCCAAGAAGAAACAAGTAGTTCACACCAAACTTTGTCAACATGATGCCAAGACACTGAAGATGCTAAATTGCGAACGGCTTGCGGATAGCTTGAACGGTGTTTAAATAGTGGTTTATTAAAGTGAGAGAAAAAACAGATAGCAGAAATATCTTATATCTTTAAAAAAAGTTTTCTCCAAAAACTTCAAAACTATTTACATGCAGGAAAAAAGTCATTCTGAGGAAGTATGGTTAGTTTCATGACTTTACAAAACTCTATGGATGAGAGAAAATTAAAAAACTATCAGGCATTTGATCACACTCTTCTCTCTTCTATGACTGTATGTGTGAGCAGGGCGGCCCTGTGTGTGTGTGTGTGTGTGTGTGTGTGGTGTGAAGAGAGTGGGTGGGGGGGATCGGGCTGTCTTTTAAGTTTGACAGAGAGAGAGAGAGAGAGAGAGAGATCAGCCAGCCTCAGGACACACACACACTCACACACATTCGGCCCACACACATTATAAACACTGAAATAAACACTATTTACTAATTTACTTACCTAATAAATCATAGTACAGTTATTTAAATTTAAGCTATCACTGATAATAGGTAAAAGGAGAAGACTGTAATACTAAGGATGAACACCAGATGACAAGTCACATCAACACCGTATGAGTGAGGGGTTGGGCAATGTCTATGGTCTCATATTAAGCCATAAATGACATGATTTACAGTTCAGATACAGGTTTTCACAAAAACAAAAATCTTAAAATGGCTTTTTAGCCTTTAAACCATTTTTATGAAAAGGGATAAGTTCAACATAAATTATATTAATTTAAAATGTATAAATATTATGGTCTTAATTGTTTAGATTTTTAGTAGGCACATTAACTTTTTTCATTCATATTGATTCTCTGGCACGAGGTGGTGCTTCAGGAGCGGCTTAATATAGTGTATTCCCCGGTAACAGCTGTACACAAAAGCAGCACCGTCCTCGCTCATAAGCGCTGTTTTATCAGGCATTATAGGCAAGATGAAATGAAAATGCCAACGACACATTTCTGAGGACAGTCGGTTCCCTTCAGAGATAAATAAACATCCGCGCTGCGTTTTGACTTTAAAACGTGCAGCGCTCATATTTATTCAATGACATCATTACCTTTTGAATTTTAATCAGCCCTTTCACGATTGAAACTGAAAGACCTCTTGAAATTATAAATGAAGACTTTTCTTAAACCATTTAACGTATTTACAACATGTTACAGCCTTAAATTTGATACAACTAAATTGAGGAGTTTATAAGGACCTGTGGGAGCCCTGTATTTAAGGTAGCCCATCGGGCAGGACAGTGATACATATTGGTAGCCCGATTGGTAAACACAATAGCCCCGGGACGACGTGCAAGCGATTTTGCTAGAATTGCTGAAATTGCTGGAATTGAGAACCGCTGCTGTAACTATAGTTCAATAATATTGTTTTAAACATAAGTTAATTCAAAACTAACAGACTTAGTACTAACAGCATATTTTGACTGTATTTGTGTAAGTATTTTTTATTTTAGGTCATGGTACAGTAACAAATGTACATTAACACATTTTTATTTATAATGTAGTAGTCAATTTTGAACATAATATTAACTAAGATTAATAAATGCTATACAAACTATATTGTTCATTTTAACTTATATATAATGTTAAAAGCTAAAACCTTATTGAAAACGGTTTGTTACAAAAGTTGAATATATTGTTCTCTGTGTGTGTGTGTGAGAGAGAGAGAGAGAGAGAGGGAAGAGAGTGACTAATATTAATAAATGTTGTATAATTATTGTTCATGTTAATTAATATAGTTAATGCTAATAACTGAAACCTTATTGAAAGTATAATGTTAAAAGATAAAAACCTTATTGAAAAGTTTTCTATATTGTTATTTTGTGTGTGTGTGAGAGAGAGAGAGAGGATAGCTAGAGACTAACATTAATAAATGCTGTATAATTATTGTTCATGTTAATTAATATAGTTAATGCTAATAACTGAAACCTTATTAAAAGGATTACCAAAGTTTTATATTTAGTTTTGTGTGTGTGTCTTGATGGCTCGGATTAACCCTTCCATTAATGTATCCCTTAAATCCAAACTGCTAGAGGGTCACTGTAATGCATGTGCCTGCTAGGGTTGTGTCGGTGAGGAAATTTTCCCACCGGTTAATCGACCTGATGTCACACCGGTTATAATGGTATCACCGTGGTGGGGGGTCGTTTGAGTTTTCCCTCTTTTCCCCTTTTCTTAGGTTTTAAATAGCCTGTAAGCACCGGTCGCGTTTTACTTTGACTTTGTTATCAGCGGCAATTCTGCGTCAAGCAGTGTTTAAATAAAATAAAAATCAGCAAATACTGTGGAACCAAATAAATGAGAAACAAATGTTTTTTTTTTAAACATCACATCAGTGATGCCTAATAGATCGATCGTGAAGACAATGCTGGAAGATGCGCTTTAGGTCAGTGTTTCTCAACCAGGGGGGCGAGAGATAAAACTACAATATAATATATTCACTAATATTATGACTCGCCTGTTAAGTCATGTAAAAAATATAGGTTATAAATAAATAAAAGTACCACCTCTCTACATATTCTGTGTTTCGGAGCAGCAAAACGTCTCTCATCACGCTGTGTGAATACAGACTGAATAGCGGCTCAAAAAATGAGTTGGTAAAAATTTACAATAAATGATCTTAGGTTGACAGTAGCTAATGCATTAACTAACAATGAACAATATATTTTTACAGCTTTTTTTTTTTTATGTTAGTAAAAATAGTCAGGCATTATTAGATGCTTTATAAGTATTGATCATGTTAATTAATATAGTTAATGTTAATAACTGAAACCTTTTCGAAAGTGTTACTAAAGTTTTATATGTTGTTCTGTGTGTGTATGTATTGCGCAGACTTAATGGTTTGGATTGACCCTTTAATTGCCGTATCCCTTAAAACCAGACTGCCAGAGGGTTACTGTAAATGCATGTGTGAGAGAGACAGAGAGAGAGAGACAGAGAGAGAGAGAGAGAGAGAGAGAGAGAGAGAGATAGCATCTGTTTAAACTGTGTGTTTCACAGAGTTGGTGGTTTGGATTAACCCTTTAATTGCCGTGCCCCTTAAAACCAGACTGCTAGAGGGTTACTGTAAATGCATGTGCCCGCTGGGCACCGCTTTCCTGATGCCACCGGGGTGGCGTTTGCATTGGCTTGGGCCCGCCATCGCTGCTTGCAGCTATATTTAGGGACCGAGCACCGAACTTAATCGCATTTTTGAGGGCCTAAACATGCTCGAAAAGTCAGGAAATTTTGCACACGCATCAGAACTGGTGGAAATTTACATCTTATATGGGTTTCAGAAGTAGGTGTGGCAAAATGGCTCGACAGCGCCACCTATACTCATTCAGCGGAGAGCCCTCGGGCTACGTTTCACGTACATGTATGAAAATCGGTACACTCATGTAACATAATAATACCTACAAAAAAGTCTCCTGGAACGAAATCCGAAACCCAACAGGAAGTCTGTTATTTTTTTTTTTCTCGTCATATTTAGTGACATTTTTGCCATTTGCAGGTGTCATACTTTAACGAACTCCTCCCAGAGATTTATTCGGATGAACACCAAAATTGGTCATTGCAATCTAAAGCCCTTTGTGATGTTAAATTGCGAAGATCTAGAGTTTTCATCGGAGGGCGTGTCCGTGGCGTCCTCTCAAATTTCGATGCTTCGCCATGAAACAGGAAGTTGTTATAACTCAGGCATGCTAGGTCCGATCTGCACCAAACTTCACATGTTTGATAAGACTCCTGATATGAAGAGATCTACATGACCATATTCAGTTATAGTAATAGCGCCACCTGCTGGCAACAGGAAGTGATATGTTTTACTCTGTAACTAACTCCTCCTACAAATTTAATGACATCAACATAATATTTAGGTCAGTCTAACCTAAAGGCCTTTGTGATGTTAAATTGCGAAGATCTAGAGTTTTCGTTAAAGGGCGTGTCCTTGGCGGCATCACAAATTTCGATGTCTCGCCATTTGAATAAAAGTTGTTGTAACTCAGCCATACAATGTTCGATCTGCCCCAGACTTCACATGTTCGATAAGAATCCAGGGCTGAACACATCTGAATATGGGTTTCAGAAGTAGGTGTGGCAAAATGGCTCGACAGCGCCACCTATACTCATTCAGCGGAGAGCCCTCGGGCTACGTTTCACGTACATGTATGAAAATCGGTACACTCATGTAACATTACAATACCTACAAAAAAGTCTCCTGGAACGAAATCTGAAACCCAACAGGAAGTCGGTTATTTTGAATTTTCTCGTCATATTCAGTGACATTTTTGCCATTTGCAGGTGTCATACTTTAACGAACTCCTCCCAGAGATTTATTCGCATGAAAACCAAAATTGGTCATTGCAATCTAAAGCCCTTTGTGACGTTAAATTGCGAAGATCTAGAGTTTTCATCGGAGGGCGTGTCCGTGGCGTCCTGTCAAATTTCGATGTTTTGCCATGAAACAGGAAGTTGTTATAACTCAGGCATGCTATGTCCGATCTGCACCAAACTTCACAGGTTTGATAAGACTCCTGCTATGAAGAGGTCTACATGACCATATTCAGTTATACTAATAGCGCCACCTGCTGGCAACAGGAAGTGACATGTTTTACTCTGTAACTAACTCCTCCTACAGATCTAATGACATCAACATAATATTTAGATCAGTCTAACCTAAAGGCCTTTGTGATGTCAAATTGCGAAGATCTAGAGTTTTCGTTAAAGGCCGTGTCCTTGGCGGCATCACAGATTTCGATGTCTCGCCATGGGAAAAAAAGTTGTTGTAACTCAGCCATACAATGTTCGATCTGCCCCAGACTTCACATGTTCGATAAGAATCCAGGCCTGAACACATCTGAATTTGGGTTTCAGAAGTAGGTGTGGCAAAATGGCTCGACAGCGCCACCTATACTCATTCAGCGGAGAGCCCTCGGTCTACATTTCACGTGCATGTATGAAAATCAGTACACTCATGTAACATAACAATACCTACAAAAAAGTCTCCTGGAACGAAATCTGAAACCCAACAGGTAGTCGGTTATTTTGAATTTTCTCGTCATATTTTGTGACATTTTTGCCATTTGCAGGTGTCATACTTTAACGAACTCCTCTCAGAGATTTATTCGGATGAACACCAAAATTGGTCATTGCAATCTAAAGCCCTTTGTGACGTTAAATTGTGAAGATCTAGAGTTTTCATCATGGGGCGTGTCCGTGGCGTCCTGTCAAATTTCAGTGTTTTGCCATGAAACAGGAAGTTGTTATAACTCAGGCATGCTATGTCCGATCGGCACCAAACTTCATATGTTTGATAAGACTCCTGATATGAAGAGATCTACGTGACCATATTCAGTTATAGTAATAGCGCCACCTGCTGGCAACCGGAAGTGACATGATTTTACTCTGTAACTAACTCCTCCTACAGATTTAATGACATCAACACATTATTTGGTCAGTCTAACCTAAAGGCCTTTGTGATGTTAAATTGCAAAGATTTAGAGTTTTCTTTAAAGGGCGTGTCCTTGGCGGCATCACAAATTTCGATGTCTCGCCATGGGAATAAAAGTTGTTGTAACTCAGCCATACAATGTCCGATCTGCCCCAGACTTCACACGTTCGATAAGAATCCAGGCCTGGAAATATCTAAATATGAATATTCCATTATAAACAGAGCGCCACCTGCTGGCAACAGGAAATGACTTGTTTTACACTAACATCAACGTGCGATGTCCAATCTGCACCAAACTTCACATGTTTGACAAGACTCCTGACTTGAAAAGATCTAAGTGACCATATTCATATAAATTCATAGCGCCACCTGCTGGCAACAGGAAGTGATACATTTTACTCTGTAACTAACTCCTCCTAGAGATTTAATGACATCAACATAATATATAGGTCAGTCTAATCTAAAGGCCTTTATGATGTTGAATTGCAAAGAGCTTGAGTTTTCGCTAATGGGCGTGTCTATGGCGGCGTGACAAAATTCGATGTCTCGCCATGGGAATAGAAGCTGTCATTACTCAGCCATAAATTGTCCGATCTGTCCCAAACTTCACACATTCGATAAGAATCCAGGCCTGGAAATATCTAAATACGAATATTCCATTATAAACAGAGCGCCACCTGCTGGCAACAGGAAATGACTTGTTTTATACTAACTTAAACATGCAATGTCCAATCTGCACCAAACTTCACACATTTGATAAGAGCCATGGCCTGAAGACATCTACATGACAATGTTTAGTTATAGACATAGCGCCACCTTCTGGCAACAGGAAATCACTTGTTTTACACTAACTTAAACATGCAATGTCCAATCTGCACCAAACTTCATATGTTTTTTAAAAGTACTGGATGAAGACATCTACATGCCAATGTTCAGTTATGGACATTACACCACCAGCTGGCAGCAGGTTTGGTACATATAAATGACTTTGACATATTCCTCTATTTTTACCTTTTTAAATGCATATTGCTCACTGTTCCCTGTCTTTCTGAAGCCACCGGTCGGCGGTGAGCCGGGCGAGGTCCCTTCCATCGCTGCTTGCAGCTTTAATTATTATCCTTCTTCTTCTTCTTCTTCTTCTTCTTCTTCTTCTTCTCCAAACTTAATCGCATTTTAGAGGGCCTAAACATGACGTTAAATTGCGAAGATCTAGAGTTTTCATCGGAGGGCGTGTCCGTGGCATCCTGTCAAATTTTGATGTTTCGCCATGAAACAGGAAGTTGTTATATCTCAGTTATGCTATGTCCGATCTACACCAAACTTCACATGTTTGATAAGAATCCTGACCTGAAGATATCTAAATACGAATATTCCATTATAATCAGAGCGCCACCTGCTGGCCACAGGAAATGACTTAATTTACACTAACTTTCCTGTAGCTCAACTGGTAGAGCATGGCGCTAGCAACGCCAATATCATGGGTTCGATTCCCAGGGAAAGCAAGAGCTGATAAAATGTAGAAACTGTAACTTGAATGCAATGTAAGTCGCTTTGGATAAAAGCGTCTGCTAAATGCATAAATATAAATGTAAATGTAAACTTAAACATGCAATGTCCGATCTGCACCAAACTTCACATATTTGGTAATACTCCTGACCTGAAGAGATCTAAGTGACCATATTCATATAAATTCATAGCGCCACCTGCTGGCAACAGGAAGTGATATGGTTTACTCTGTAACTAACTCCTCCTAGAGATTTAATGACATCAACATAATATTTAGGTCAGTCTAATCTAAAGGCCTTTGTGATGTTATATTGCGAAGAGCTTGAGTTTTCGCTAATGGGCGTGTCCATGGCGGCGTGACAAAATTCGATGTCTCGCCATGGGAATAGAAGCTGTCGTTACTCAGCCATAAAATGTCCGATCTGTCCT
>QVTF01008627.1:87500-92500 GCA_003573665.1 Oxygymnocypris stewartii | reverse complement strand
CACACACACACACACTCACACACACACACACACACACACACACACAGATCCGCACATACACACACGCACTCACACACACACACACACACACACACGCACTCACATGCGCGCACACACACACACACACACACACACACACACTCACACACTCTCTCTGCGGTCAGCGTTCACTTTATGAGCATGTTTGTGCAGTGAACTGATTTGCATAAATCATTGCAAGTAAAACATCAGAGACACTGTGTGCAAATAAACAACACTATAAACGAGCTGCAGCCTATTCTTAGTAATCTCACAGACAAGCAGTCCAGAGTGTGTGAAAGCATCTCAGCAGAACACTGATTCTGATCCTTCTCTTCATCTGCCTTTCCTACAGTACATCAGATTCTGAGATGAAGATTTTAAGTCTATATGAAGATTGCAATAAGTGTTGCTCTTACATGTGAAATATCTCATGTGAAGGATCTCTCGCTGCCAGAGGAAATGTCTCTTCAGCCCAAACAGGAAACAGGCAGCACTGTCAGGAAGTCTGCCATCCTGACAACAATAGAGCTCAATGTGGCATGTGATGGCCGAGATGAGTGTGTGAAGAGAGACGAGTCCTGTTACTCTCAGAGACGCTCAGAAACACCCAGAGTCTGCTGGCTTACAGTTACTGTTGAATGCCAAGAAAAACAGTCTGGGTCATTTTTCACCCTAAAATCCAAAAAACAATAAGGCATTATATACGCATAAACAAAATGAAGCTTTTTTTGTTTAGACGTATTAGTTAAGCACACAGATTTTCTCTTCCTGTCTTGGGGTGATCTGTGGCTGTGCAGATGCAGTGTGTGTGTGTTTGTGTGTGTGTGTGTGTGTGTGTGTGTGTGTGTGTGTGTGTGTGTGTGTGTGTGTGTGTGTGTGTGTGTGTGTGTGTGTGCCTGGTATTCACTATGTGAATCTGTAGTTTTTTGAAAATCTAAAAAAACATAAAGTCAATGTTTTATAAAGTCATAAAGTGTAGGGCGATATAAAATACAGTTTGTATGGTATAAAAACCATTATACCTATGGAATGGCCCCAAAAAACAAGGACACATGCCTTGACACACAACATGTGTGTGAGTGTGTGTGTGTCAAGTCAAGTCACCATTATTTATATATCGCTTTTTTACAATGCCGATTGTGTCAAAGCAGCTTTACAGTATTAAACAGGGAAATAGTTTTATTTCCGTCACTGGCCAGATGAAACCAGCAGTTTAATTCTAGGCTGCAGCAAAGTCAGATTGAGCAGAGGACTCATCTGGTTCCTGTGGTCTTGTGCCGATAACTGTCTAGCAGAGGAGGTCTTCACTGGGGATCTGTCTCTGAGGCTCATCTACGTGTCCTGGTCTCCGCTGACATTCAGAGCTGTAGAGGTCGTCTCTAGGTGCTGATCCACCATCTGATCTGGATATGGACTGGATCTGGTGACTGCAGTGATCATCTGATCTGGATACGGACTGGATCTGGTGACTGCAGTGATCATCTGATCTGGATACGGACTGGATCTGGTGACTGCAGTGATCATCTGATCTGGATACGGACTGGATCTGGTGACTGCAGTGAACATCTGGGCTGGATACGGACTGGATCTGATGACTGCATTGATCATCTGATCTGGATACGGACTGGATCTGCTGACTGCAGTGACCATCTGATCTGGATACGGACTGGATCTCCTGACTGCAGTGACCATCTGATCTGGATACGGACTGGATCTGGTGACTGCAGTGACCATCTGATCTGGATACGGACTGGATCTGGTGACTGCAGTGATCATCTGATCTGGATACGGACTGGATCTGGTGACTGCAGTGACCATCTGATCTGGATACGGACTGGATCTGGTGACTGCAGTGACCATCTGATCTGGATACGGACTGGATCTGGTGACTGCAGTGATCATCTGATCTGGATACGGACTGGATCTGTTGACTGCAGTGACCATCTGATCTGGATACGGACTGGATATGGTGACTGCAGTGACCATCTGATCTGGATACGGACCGGATCTGGTGACTGCAGTGATCATCTGATCTGGATACGGACTGGATCTGGTGACTGCAGTGACCATCTGATCTGGATACGGACCGGATCTGGTGACTGCAGTGATCATCTGGGCTGGATAAGGGCCGGATCGGGTGGCTACGGTGACCTCGGAATAAGAAAGAAAAAGACTAATATTAGCAGAGATGTCAATCTTCTTACGATGTAACAAGTACATTGTGTTTTATGGGACGTGTTCCCAGTTCCGGTTGAGCTAATTAATGCAGCCTAACAATCCTTTTTGGATTGATCCAGATTTGAATATTAGAAGTGTGTTAGTGTGTTAAGTGTACGCCATGTTAAAGAGATGGGTCTTTAATCTAGATTTAAACTGACAGAGTGTGTCTGCCTCCCGAACAGTGTTGGGTAGATTGTTCCAGAGTTTTGGGCGCTAAATAGAAAAAGGATCTGCCGCCGGGAGTTGATTTTGATATTCTAGGTGTTACCAAATGGCCAGTGTTTTGAGAACACAGTGGATGTGGAGGACTATAATGCGATAAGAGCTCACTCAAGTACTGAGTATTAAATACTGAGTACACTGTCAAGTATTAGACAGTTCTAGGTTATTGCATGCAGAGGTTTTCGGTCCTTTAATTAACACCTGACGTTAATAGTATTCAGACATTCATAGTAAGAAATTACTCGTCATCCGGATTTTTATACTGACTATGCATTCCATTAGTTTTTCAAATTGGTATGTTTCACCGCACGGCAAAGAAATATTGAGCTGAGTATCATAAGCAAAACAGTGAAAGCTAACACCATGTTTCCTAATAATATATCCCAAGGGTAACATGTAAAGCGTGAAAAGTAATGGTCCTTGTACTGAGCCTTGAGGTACTCCATACTGCACTTGTGATCGGTATGATACCTCTTCATTCACTGCCACGAATTGATGGTGGTCAGATAAGTATGATTAATGTGGTGTGTGTGTGTGTGTGTGTGTGTGTAGCATGTACAGTGGAATGTGCTAATCATCTGCTCCTCTCAGGACGTGGGGATCCTGATCGATGGCAGTGTGCCGGATCTGCAGGGTCTGCAGGTGGAGTGTGATTATGGCGTGGGGATCACCACAAACGCCACCTTACATCTGGACTACGGCACAACCCAGATCCAGACCTGCCCCCTACCACCCCCACACATGTATCCCACAATCCCCTTCGGCACAGGTACATACACAAACACAGCTTGCTCTGAATCTTTGCTAAATAATTCCGGCTGAAGTTGTTCTTGTGTAAATGTGCTGAATGTTTCTAAGGCAAGAAGCAGCCAGAAACACATAATGTACAATATTTGTTGTACATGTATTTTGCTAGAAGATGCTGAGACATTATTGAAATGTCAGCCCAGAATATGTTTAGTGTCTTATATGTAGAATGATTTGTCTGTGTTTAGATCACGTTACCATCCCAGTGTACATCAGGGTTAATGGTGTTCCTGTGGTTTCTGGAAATTTCACCATTTACGAGTGTGAACGAACAGGAGAAATCCACCTCAAAACTGCGTGAGTAAACACATACACACACACACACACACACACACACACACACACACACACACACACTCTGGTATTCCTATCATTATGGGTTCATTCCATAGGCGCAGAGGTGGTAAGTAACGAATTACATTTACTTGCGTTACTGTAATTGAGTAGCTTTTTTGTGTACTTGTACTTTTTTAAGTAATTTTTTTAATCTGTAATTTTACTTTTACTTAAGTATATTTTGTGTGAAGTATTGTAATTCGCTACATTTTAAAACACATTAATTACTGAGTAAAAAAAAATCGCTCCGTGGAAACAACTGCAGTAAATAATGGGCAGAAGAAGAAACTGGCGCTAAAATCACCAGAAAGATAACGTTAAGGTAAATACTTGCATCATAGCATTGGTGGTTAAAATGAAGCTTTAACGGTTTAGCAAAAGGTTTTGCACAAATGAGCCAAAAAGACAGTGGTGCAGGGTATGCAATATCATCTGCGATAATATAGTAATTGTTGTTTTAACGATGTGCGATTTGACATTATCAGTATTTTGCCAAAAAACAAACAAAACACTAAACAGTGTGCCATGAAATCTAGTAACGTTAGATAAGACTAATCTGCGTGCATTTGGAGTGTGTTCTTTCACTGCGTGATTCAGTCTGTTAAAATGCGTTTAGAATGATCACAAAATTGAAGATATAGAAGCAGAAAATGTATATATTTATATAATTTAATATAGAAAGTCAACATCACATGAAGAATGCCGTTTTCTCCAAAAATCACCATGATTACATAGGCCTGTAGTTTTTCTTTTGTACAACAGTTAAAAAAACAAGAAGTTAATTTAGAGACTTACGTTTTAGACACCATATTGCCTGTTTTTGCTCTATTTCGACAACAAAAATAATTCCAAACACAGCCACCATACACAGTTTTGCGTCTCTGAGCAATGACGGTGTTTTGTTCCTGAATGAATTAACCGTTGAAATGATTCTGTTCAATCGCAATGATTGACTTATCAGTGACTTGCTGACACCTACTGGTGGTTCTAATTTAACATTTAAAGTATCTTTTTGATTATTTGTTTTAATTTCAAATGACTATTTAACATTTGTGACCCTGGCATGGAGCACAAAACCAGTCCTAAATCGCTGGGTATATTTGTAGCAATAGTAGCCAACAATACATTGTATGGGTTAAAATTATACATTTTTATTTTATGCCAAAAATCATTAGCATATTAAGTAAAGATCATGTTCCATTAATATATTTGATAATTTCCTACTGTAAATATATCAAAACTAAGAGCTTAATTTGAACAACTTTAAAGGAGATTTTCTCAATATTTGGATTTTTTGCACCCTCAGATTCCAGATTTTCAAATATTGTCCTATCATAACAAACCATACAAGCCATAACAAGCCATTGTTAAAATGTAACTAAGTCATTTTTACT
>QVTF01008627.1:70000-85000 GCA_003573665.1 Oxygymnocypris stewartii | reverse complement strand
TCCGTAGCTCATCATAGATGTGATGCATGAATAATGTGTCCTCAGCAGAGAACACAATCCCAGCATGCACTGCAGCAAGCTCAGGGAAGTGATTGATTCAAGCTAGTGGACAGTGTAAGAGAAATGTTCAGCGTAACACTGAAATCTGCTTATTCAATATATCTGCTTTAGACACAAGCCACAATGTTGTGGAAGTCGATGTCATATTTTAGGCTTTTTACCCCGAGTGAAAAATAAATATACTTAAATTGATTTGAAATATATTTTTCTCATACTACAAATACATTTCAATATTTATATACTTAATGCAATGCCCTGTAGTTGTAGTTTTAGTATGCTAATCTGCTACAGTATACTTAAAGTCTGCTGAATTGAAACAACTAATGTAGTGCCTAATTGCATTTTAATTGTGCAGAAGTATAGTTAAAGATATACACTTTAAATATTGTGCATTTAAAGACCGACATTATTCAAAGATCATGCAACGTGACATTAAAACACATTTTAGACTTAATATTAAGAAAAGTGCATTGTGCACAACTAGTACACCTAATTGTTTAACTATACATTTTTATATCATTACGTCTCGAGTTATCTGTAATTAAATAGATTTGAACTATACTTAGTATGAAATAAATGTATTTTAAATGTATAATTTTTTTCTAGAGACAACTTTTCACAATTAACCTAAAAACATTTGAAGAGTTAATTAGCAAAAACTTCGTGTAATTACTCTGCAGCCTTTGAGCCCTATTATACACCCACATAGACTATCATACACAAGTGTTTTTGCTAGTTTCAGTCCTGCGCCGCGTTGTTTAAATAGCAAACGCATTTGTGCGCGCATGGACATGTGTTCAGGTGGATTGTTGCTATTTTGAGGAACTGAAAATAGACTGCGCCACAGACCAACTCAAACCTGGTCTAAAGTCAATGGCACAATATATATATTGTTATTTAAAGAGCGCTTTCGTAGAAAATGCCACAACGCGCGTTCACTTTGTTTATTGCGCACCTGCGCCGTGCGCTTTAGACCATGCACTTAGATCGTTAAAGTATCGGAGCAGGGCTTTATGTCTCCACGAATGAAACAGATTGTGTAAGGCATGCAGGACTGATTCTGAGGAAAGAGGAACGCTGCGTGTGAGACAGCTGACCGTTCACATGTTTGACTGATTGACTCAGCATCAGTCTGAAAACACATTCTTATATCTGACCCTTCCAGTGCACAACACATCACACTGCATTATAAACACAATGCAACAACACAGAGAAGAGTTTGCATTCAAGTACTTGCTGTGAGTTTGTTTTTATCTAACAGATCAGTGAACAGATTTGAGTTCTCTCAGTGTTTTCACATGTCACTGCTGCCCATGGATATATAAATATATATATATATACTGAGGTGTAACTGCTGTAGAAACATCTCTAGTTGCCTAGATCTTGATATGCAACTGTACATGTCCATTGCTACACCTCATAACCTTTAGTTTCAATAATTGTTATGGCTGGAAAGAAGAGGACGTTTATAGACGCTAATGTTAAAGTTGGTCTATGCAGCACAAAAGAATGATTTCAAAACAGCTGCATGTCTCTCTCATTCTGACCTTGAAAATAACATGCATTGCTGAATTGTGCAGAGTAAAAACAGACTGATGGGAAATATGTGACAATTCAAGAGATGTTTTGGTCAACACGCAGCAGGAAAAAAAGAAGATTTGTTGTGTTTTTCTCATATGCTAGCACTTCATCGTTCCATAAAAACACAGAGAGGTGCAGAATGGGGTGTGATTGTTCTTGTACAGCCATAAATAACTGATGCTTGCATTTTAACTGTGCCCACCCTTCCTCTGGTGTTGACATGCTCCCTCACACACACACACACACACACACACAAACACACACACACACACGCACACACACAAACACACACACACACACACACATGCTCTCTCACTCACTCACACACACGCACACACACACGCACACACACACACACACACACACTCACACACACACACACACACACACACACACACACACTCACACTCTCTCTCTCTCTTGCTCTCTCACACACACACACACACACACACACACACACACACACACACACACACACACATATTATTGCAGACTGCTTGCATACGGTGTTCTCTAAACACAGCTCACTGTTGTTTAGTTGAATCTCATATGTTCTCATTTATTGTTTCTGTCCCAGAATTCCTCGTCTTGTCCCAGGATGCTGGCCTATGCTGTTACTCCACTGCCCTCTAGAAGCACTCATGTCTTCTCCCTGGAGCTCAAGAACATAGAGCATGTAGGACTCGAGTGTCTATTCACACACACACACACACACACACACAAACACACACACACACACACACACACACACACACACACACACACACACACACACACACACACAACACAACACAACACACAACACACACACACTCTTGCATATATGGTTTACGGGGACTCTCATAGGTGTAATACTCTGCATCTACAACGCAATCCAGACAAACAAGAGAAAAATATGTTCACAGACGTTCACTCCGTATTCCCCAGTAGACTTCCACTGGAAGTGTTTTACTCTCAGAGTGTTTTCTGCTGATTTTTACAAACTGAGGGATGACCCTGTTGAAAAAAACAGCATATACTGGTTTGGTGTGTTTTGAAGCATGGCAGCTGGTTTGAGCTGGTTTAAGCTGGTCCTAAACTGGTCATGAACTAGATAAAGCTGGTCATAAGCTGGTTTAAGATGGTCCTAAGATGGTCATGAGCTGGTTTGAGCTGATACTAAACTGGCCATAACTGGGTTTAAGCTGGTCCTAAGCTGGTCATGAGCTGGTTTGTGCTGATACTAAGCTGGCCATAACTGGGTTTAAGCTGGTCCTAAACTGGCCTTGAGCTGGTTTGAGCTGGTCATGAGTTGGTTTGAGCTGATCCTAAGCTGGTCCTAAGTTGGTCATGAGCTGGTCATGAGTTGGTTTCAGCTGGTCCTAAGTTGGTCATGAGCTGGTCATGAGCTGGTTTAAGCTGGTCCTAAGCATATAGCTCCTGCTAAGTACCAGCTTAAACCAGCTCAAACCAGCTGCCATGCTTCAAAACACACCTAACCAGCATATGCTGTTTTTTTCAACAGGGGAATGTGCTATTTTCTGTGGTAGATCAGCCGTCCCAAACTTTGGGTTCTTCTGTGCATCAGAAATGAGGTAGGAATAATAAGACATGCTCTTTTGCAAGCTGTAGAGTAATTTAGTCATCTTTCACAGACATCAAGCAGAGGCAGCAGGTCAGAAGCACACGTCTTAGATCGAGCTAAACATTGAATCTCACACAGACTGTTGTGCTGTGGCTAATGAAGGCCTTGCAGCGCTTCCTCTCCGTGTGGGTCTGCATTATGGCTTCCAGATGTGTGTGCTGGTCTTCATCATGACGTCTGAGTGTATTCTGAGCACAGTGTGGGAATGACTCTAGAAGGGAAGAGGGGTTTCTGAGCTCTGTGTATCAGGAGTGTCATGTGATGGTGTAGTTTGTGAGGATACACTCAGAGATCTGTTTGATATGATCTTGTGATGTTGTCTGAGCATGCCTTGAGTCCCTCGCTCTGATGGGATTGGACATAGCTGTGGCTCCGCTCGTCACGCTCTGTGTGTGTGTGTGTGTGTGTGTGTGTGTGTGTGTGTGTATGTGTGTGTGTGTGTGTGTGTGTGTGTGCAGGGCACGGAGCTGGACTGTGATTTGGGCGATGGGCAGCTGTACAGAGCGCAGTGGCTGGACGGGCCGGCAGTGAACTGCAGTGGAGTGACCGTAAGTTCAAGTCTGATTGACCGACAGAGCTGCTCCAGTCTCATTCATTCCTAAACACACCATACAGCAGGTTTCCTCTTACCTTTAGGAGATTTAACTTTAGAATATGTTTGCAACTGCATCTGTGATTTACCGATGAATAAAAGTGTTTTGGTGGTTTGTGCAGCTAAAAACTACAATGTGGAGCAAGATCTTCCATCTGAATCTGCGGAGAAGAGGAACCCACATATATATAGACAGTCCAGAGACAATGACAGGTATCGACTCACACACACACACACACACACACTCCTGTTGGTTTTTATGGTTTACAGGGACTCTCCATAGGCGTAATGGTTTTTATACTGTACAAACTGTATGTGCTATTGCCCTACACCTACCCTACACCTAAACTTAGCCCTCACAGGAGACGGTGCATTTCTACTTTCCCCCAAAAAAACTTACTCTGTATGATTTATAAGCATTTTGAATTATGGGGACACTGAAAATGTCCTCATAAATCACCTTCTCCTTGTAATACCTATGTCATACCTATGTCATTATACAAATTTGTGTCCTCATAAACCACATAAACATGCACACACACACACACACACACACACACACACACACACACACACACACACACACACACACACACACACACACACACACACACACACACACACACACACACACACACACACACACACACACACACACACAAACTGTCTGAATGGGGGCATTCCATAGACTTCCATGGCTTTATAAACAGCTAATACCAAATACTATAATATAAATATTTTTTTATGTTATAGATTTTGTTAACATCAGCTAATCAACATCAAGATTGTAAGTAAAAAAAATATTTGTAGGTATATTGTAATAAATAGTATAAGGAATATAATAAAATACAGATTTGTTTTATTTTAGAATAAAACCAAGATTATTACAGTACATTTAACAAGAAAATACTATTTTAGTACTTCAAAGTTTGGCATGCAGTTTATATACCATTTCTTAGTAATTAATGGTGAAATTTACTAACAATTTTGAGTGAAAATTGTCTGCACCATGTCTTTAGTGTTTGAGGGAATGTGTAAATTTTAAGTAGTGATTTTATATAGATATTTAGTTTTTCTCCATTAGAATTACTAGGGGTGTAAATCGGATGGTCCGTCACGATTCGATACGATATCGATTCTTATACCCAGCGATATGATATTTGCCGATACCTCAAACAATTCTACGATACGATTCGATTCGATACAGGAGTATATCGATCGATATATCGATATTATCATATTATATACCTATTTTAAACAACCATCTACATTTTTATTAACTCACAAATGCAACCAATATATATAACATGAACTTAAATCTAGAAATGCTACTATGGGCTCAGTGCTAAACATCTTTTCTACAGATAACCAAATTACAAGCAATAGCAGAAAATAACTACAATAGAAGAAAGACACAAGTTCAATAAACAGTGCTTTTCAGGTTTTTCAGCTCAGTCTAAAATACATTTTCAGGTACGCTAAAGAAATGTAATAATCAAATGTAAAATAACTGCATAGTATTCACTGTATAAATTAAAGAGCCTGCACATTAATAGTTTTTGATGTTACAAAGGTTATTTAGTCAGGAGCAGTGAGCACTTGTATTTTTCTTTGACAGCATTATATTTATTATTAGTTTTCTTTCACTTTAAGAATGAAAGCACAGATTTAATATACTGATACACATGCCTTTTTCCTCCCCAGTTTACATTAAGACATATGCTTTTCTTAACCTACTGTTTACAAGGATATTAGCCAAAACATGCATTTTGATGTAGTTTTGTCTGAATTTATTCATCCATGCTCAAAAAAGCGGAGGAGACCTCAATTTAATATTTGCGCAGAGTTGACGCTGCTGTCTGTGTGCGTGTGCTTCAGATGTGTTCGCGTGCGTGCGCTTCAGATGTGTGCGCGGAAAACTTCTCAAACAGCGCGCGACTGTTCCGCCAACAATCCCGAGCGTCTTATATGTTCGCCTTGTGCCTTCAGGCAGTCCTTATATCGAGTCCTGGTACGTGAGATTGAACGAGAATGCACGCGTTGGCTGTAATGCATTGACGTCTGTCATTATATGAAAATGTGGACAGTGCCAAAATAAAGGTGCCTTTTTATACTACAGATATCGGTATTTTACGCGTGGCATCGATGCATCGTATCGTCATACATCGTATCGATATATCGATCCATATCGATGAATCGTTACACCCCTAATAATTACCATCTCAGGTTAAGCATATAACCATGGTTCCCAGAAGGGAACGACATGCTGCGTCGAGATGCTTTGGGAATGCCTTCAGCGTGACCATGCTCTGAATCACGTGTGCAATCTGTCCAATGGATGGGCGAGAAAAGCAAGTGCGGTGGAACCGGCGTCAGCTTCTAGGAGTAAAGCAACCTCTTGCAGGGATGCCGCAAGTATGGCCCCGAGATGCAGCGTCTCGTTCCCTTCGGGAACTCAAGCTGCGTCGAGATGCTTTGGGAACGAGATGCCCACGCCGCCAGACTTTCAAAATCCCTGCCTAGTTTGGATGGAGCACAGCTAGGGTGAGAGAAAAAAGGCCACGAGTGGCTATAGTGGGCGGGGCCTGCGTCTCGAAGGCCAACTTCTTGGAAGTGAGTCTTGATCCCCAAGTAAGGGGAGAGCAGAGGACTTGAGGCTATGGAATAGCATCCTGATTCACCACATAGCATAAGCTCTCTGGCCGGAGGCCTCAGCCTCTGGAGGAAACATGTAACTAGGGAATGTCTACTGACTGGCCACCAAAAGGGGCACGGTAGGCCGGTAAACCGCCACGTATACCTTTAGGGGGGAGTGGGTTAACCCTGCGGAGGATGGCCTCAGCATGACGACTCTCTAGATTGAGAGGAGGCCTGTAACACTCCAGACACCGGGCAACTTGTCAGGAGGTTCACTTTCGACTCACATAACTGCCCCAGTGGAGCTCTGGCGAGCGGAGGCCTCTTAAACTCTCTGAGCGAGAGGAGGCCTGACGACACTCGCCGACCGGTCGCGCTCTTGTAGCGGAGGCCTCAGCATTACGACTCTCTAGATAGAGAGGAGACCTACTACACTCCACACACTGGACATCTTGTAAGGAGACTAACTTAGAGCCTACTACTCGCAAACACTATCCAGGCGGAGCTCTGCTGAGCGGCTCTAGGCGCGGAGGCCTCAGTATGACAACTCTATATACCGAGAGGAGGCCTACTACACTCCCTACAACGCTCGCAGTGACCGTTTTTCCATTATTGGTATGCTTCACCCCCAAAGCACACTTGCCATGGGTGTGGGAACTCTCTTGAACTGGTCTCTGGTATGCCTAGAGCTGCTAGCTTGGTGCCCTGAAGCGGAGGACCGGCAGGAGACGGCCAATCTAGCTTCTCTAGAGACCCCCGAAGGGCAGGCGTGCCTCTCAGCTCTGGTATGTTTCCGTGCGGAAGTGACTGAGAGATACGCTTGCTGGAGACCGCTGTGCCCTGGAACGCTGGCAGGGTTGGCAGACCGATCTCCTGAGGGCACTGAGGAGAGACGGACACTGTGTAATGCGGCTGCTCTTCCCCAGAGGGGCCTGCCCCCATACGCCCAGGGCCATGCCTGTCAGGGTTACTTGGTCGAGGACTTCTTAGCCTGAAGGAGGGTCCACAGATCCGGCTTAGACTTCAAAGCAAGGAACGCTGGTTAAGGCTCCCTCGTGAAAGAGAGCCCTCTGGGAGCGAAGTGCACGCAGCGGGAGACGCTCGCAATGCGGGCAGTCGGCTCCCTCGAGAGATGACTTTGCATGCTTCTCTCCCAAGCAGACCACACACAGACTGTAATGTAACGTTTGCAGGGAAGAACACACAGCCTGTAGTGTGATCTGCTCTCGCCCGAGTGCTTGATTTTAGCAGCACTTTTAGACATAATTGGAGCTTATGTCAAGTGATTGTGTAGGGACAAACAACACTAAATAAGACTCACAACCCAGATCGACAGACACACACAAAAGTAACGGTTGCTGAATGACAAAAAGCTGATGTCGGTTCCACCGCACGTGGTTTTAAGCTTTCTGGTCGATTACATCACCCGCCCATGATGTCTCGCCCATCCATTGGACAGATTACACACGTGGGTCAGAGCGCGGTCACGCTGGAGGCGTCCCCAAAGCGTCTCGACGCAGCTCGAGTTCCTGAGCGGGAACTCTGTCTTCACTAGTTGACTTGAGTGGTCCTGCAGTGTGATAAATGAATGTACATGCACATGTAATAATTGAATTTCATTCAAAGAGAAATTCCAGCACATCCTGTTTTTATTCATTAATGGCTAACGTTTTCAGACGTGTTGTTTGAGAGTTCACTGCTCATTTATTATATCAGTGACACAGTTGTTGACTGTTAAGAGTGAGTAGTCCAGTGAGCAGTAGCGATGATGCTGGTGTTTTAACACAGATATTATCATACACACAGACTGATCCACAGGCCTGTTGTGTGTTGATGCGGTCATGTGCTCTCGTAGCAGCCTGTGTGTCCCCAGTTCACCCGCAGGCAACCCTGCCTGACCCTGACCGGGTTAAAGCACTGCTTCAGACCTCTGGAAGAGCCTCAGAGGACAGATGTTAACGCGTCTGTGTTTGTGTGTGTGTGTGTGTGCAGTGGAGGTTTACAGCTGCAGCGCGGGCGACAGCGACTGCTCTCAGTGTTGGGGCCGTCAGACGCAGGGCCACATGTGTGTCTGGTGTGATAACAGCTGTCAGCAACGGGACCAGTGCCACAGCATCACTACACGCTGCCCGGACCCACACATACAGAAGGTACCGCACACACACACACACACACACACGCTGCCCGGACCCACACATACAGAAGGTACCGCACACACACACACACACACACACACACACACACACACACACACACACACACAGTGAGGTTAGATAGAGACTGTAACTCCTATTTCTCAGACGTTTCTTCTGTTCTCTATAAATGAAAATCCGGTCATTGTTTATTCACCCTGACATTCTTCTGAAGCTGTAGAAGCTTCTTTTGTTTTTTTGGCATGAAACAAAGCATGCTACATTATTCAGACAAAGAGAGGAGGGCAGTGGCTTTAGAACAACACCGATATGATTCAATAATGACTGAATGGAACGGTTCCTTAAACTCCTGTAGAGTGTTAACAATGTGTGTAACTCTTCTCAGATTCATCAATGCTAAACTCTGCAGAGAGGAGTTAGAGTCTGCTGTAAATTAAACATTTATCTTGTTATCTGAGTTATGAGATCCATATTACTTCTGTAATAAATTGCAGTCTAATGTAGTTTAGTCTTTTTTATGTTGGCGAGTTATGTGACACATCAAATGTACAGTTTTACATTTCCGCTATAAAGCTTTATTCTTTTATTATATTGTTCCATGACCAGCTAACGAGTTATACACGTGTGTGTGTGTGTGCATGCGTGCGTGTGTGTTTGTGTGTGTGTGTGTGTGTGTGTGTGTGTGTGTGTGTGTGTGTGAGAGTGTGTGTGTGTGTGTGTGTGTGTGTGTGTGTGTGTGTGTGTGTGTGTGTACGTGCGTGTGTCTGTGTGTGTGTGTGAGTGGGCATGTTTATGTGGTTTATGAGGACACAAATTTGTATAATGACATGGGTATGACAGGTATTACAAGGAGAATGTGATTTATGAGGACATTTTCAGTGTCCCCATAATTCAAAATGCTTATAAATCATACAGAGTGAGTTTTTTGGGGGGAAAGTAGCAATGCACAGTCTCCTGTGAGGGCTAAGTTTAGGTGTAGGGTAGGTGTAGGGCAATAGCACATACAGTTTGTACAGTATAAAAACCATTACGCCTATGGAGAGTCCCCGTAAACCATAAAAACCAACATGTGTGTGTGTGTGTGTGTGTGTGTGTGTGTGTGTGTGTGTCTGTGTGTGTCTGTGTGTGTGTGTGAGAAAGGAAGACACGGTCACATCACAGCCCTGCTGAAAAAAACAATAGGACCCTGCCCAAAACACAATAGAAAATGTAATGATGTAATGGTTATAATGGGAATTGCATTGGTTTTAATGGAAATTATAATGGTGTCTACTGGTATGTGATGGGTTATATTGGTGGGATGTTAAATCCTATTGGAAAAATGCCCAAAACACACTACGCAAAGGAAGTTTGTAATGTTTTACTGGACAAAGCTAATGGTTTATAATTTTTATGGAAACCATTGGGATTTCTGTGATGGTTTCTATTGGGCTACTATTGATTTTTTTAGCAGGGAGTGGAGTCATCTTTCTTAACCACGGCTTGTTTGCACACACTTCATCACATCACAATGCACCAGGGGTCAGCTGGCCAATCAGAGCAGACTGTGCTTGTCGGAAGGAGGGGTTTTGTAGGAAACTACGTATCTGAGAGGCGGAGCTTAGAGTACCTACAATAATGTACAGTATTTGAAAAATAATGTGTTTTTTGAACATTAAAGCATGCCAATATATTCTGTTACACCAAATATACCAAATTATGATCTTTAAAACCCCTTTAAAATATTAATTCAGCCAAAATGAACATTTGCTGGAAATGGATGTAGGCCAACCAAGATCAGGAGGAGTTTGTTTCTTCATCAGGTTTATAGAAATGTCTCAGCAATGGATGTGAATGGGTGCCGTCAGAATGAGAGTCTGATAAAAACATCACAATATCCACACCACTCCAGTCCATAATCCATAATAACGCTTCCTCCAGTGATAAAGTGCATCTCTCATTCTGACGGCACCCATTCACTGCAGAGCATCCATTGCTGAGACACTGGTGGAATTTCTCCAAATGAACAATGAACTGAAGGAGTGCATATTTTCCCTTTTGTTTGAAGTATTCCTTTAAGATATCGTCTATGGCTAAATGACCGACACACACTCACGTTGATGATGAGGATGAGAGACTCTCCAGGATGATGTTTGATGAGTTTCTCTTTGTTGGCCGTATAGAACTGCGGATCCTCCACGTAGTCAAAGTGAAAGGCATCAGCGTGAGGCTCCTCGTCCTCATCCGGCCCTCGTCCCGAAGGAGACGCGTCTTCTCCTCTGTACAGCACCTCGTTGAGGTAGAAGCGAGCCGTGGCTTGCTGGGATTGATTGGCGGCAGGAGACTGACAAACGATCAGAGTAGACGACACACAGGAGCATGCGGAAATGACATTCGTATGAACGAGCGCACAGCACTTTGATATCTATCCTATAAACAAAGCATTGTTTCTGACCGTCTGTCCGATTCCAGACACCTCCATCCTGACAGACTGCACCAGATTGAAGCCGTACCCGGTGACGGAGATACTGCGACCACCGCTGCAACACCATCACATCACAATTACATTACGAAGGCTCTGTGTACTATGCATACTAGTACACTGCTGATTCTGCTGCATGTAAGCAGTATCGTGCATGGAATGCAATATGCAATATGCAAAAACTATTTTAATGCATGACGTAGAGGCCAAGAACCACCTGACGTGAAGCGCATTAAAATCGTTTGATGCACAGATAGCCGTGCATTATCCTGCTTATACCATGGTCATTTGCAAACACTGACAAGTTAAAGCTGTTAATGATGTTCATAGCACAATATGACCAGAAGGATAAAATGAAAGTGTAAAAAAAAAAATTATATTCCGTTACAGTTATTTAGCTCTAGCATTCTGCCCGCTTAAAATCAGAATCAGAGATGAAATAAGTAAGATCACATTTATATGAATCGATTTTAGCATTTTTTTTTTGGCATTCATTATCAATCGATTGAGAGAGAGAGATGACAGTTGTGTGCACGTAACTTGCCATCGGGACAAGACCACGGGAACCAGATGAGTCCTCTGCACAATCTGAGCCCCCCCCCCCCCAAAAGGTTGGGGACACTTAATTTCCAGCGATATTGTCGACTTGATTGCACAAATACTATTAATACTGAACTGAGCTGGATGATGACATTCCTGATGAAATGCCTTTAACTGAAAATTGAGTGTTTAATATTGTCCTTTTGCATTATCGACACACTATTTTCCCATTTGATACTGTAAAGCGGCTTTGACACAATCTGTATTGTTAAAAGCGCTATATACTGTAAAAAAAGGTGACTTGACTTGCATCTGTGTGCATCTCTACAAATAATGAAGCTGTGTTTACTTGCATCAAAAACAGTGATTTTGTACCACGTTGCTAAGAAATACAATGTAGCGATTTAGTATCTAGGCTGTTTTATTAATAAAAGTCGCGGAGCAGCACTGACAAGTTTCTTTATGTGTGCAGCGTAATCTGCAATCTCCAACCCTATCTCTCTTTATCTGTGTGAGTGTGTGTGTGTGTGTGTGTGCGTGATCGATGTGTGTGTGTTTGTGTGCAGCAATTAAATCAGCACATTAATATGGAATGGTGATTAAATTGACTTGGAACTACTTGTGCATTAAATGGTTTTAATGCATACCTGCCAGCCAATCAGAATTGAGTATTCAGACAGACCATGGTATAAATGTTTATAAACAGCAGCGCTTGACTACTGCTGTCCTGTGTGCGTTCACTTGTCATGTTCCTGCTGAAAAAACTGCATATGCTGGTTAGGTATGTTTTAAAGAATGGCAGCTGAGCTGGTTTAAGCTGGTCCTTAGCTGGAGCTAGTTGCTTAGGACCAGCTGATAACCAGCTCAGGACTAGCTAGGTAAAACATACCTAACCAGCATATGCTGTTTTTTTCAGTAGAGGCCGTGTACGTTCAGTACCTGAGGAAGCTTTTGTTGGGTCTGATGTGACAGATAGTAGGGTTTTTCTCGTAGGTGAATGTGAAGCTGGGTGAAGAGCTGAGGCACGGCCGGCCGTCATGCACCACACACACCGACACGTTCTCAACGACGGCCAGTTTGGCCGGAGGCATCACACACTTGATGACTTCCCTGGACAGCCTGCGGAAGCATACGACAGACGTGATAAGCAGCAGATGTGTGAGATATATCAATAAAACACGAACCGCCATGAACACACGCTCACATGAAGATGGTGCAGTTCTGAGTCCGGTTGATCTTGACGTTGACGGTGGATCCAGCGTCCAGGAACTGGCCGTGGATGGTGAGTATGCTTCCTCCAGCGAGGGGACCCTGCTGCGGCATGAAGTCCAGCAGTCTGGGCTCCTGTGAGATGGACAGAGAAAAAACTTCTTAAAAGTAGGGATGCACAATATTAGATTTTTGCCGATATGCCAATATTTTTCAAATTGTTTTGGCCGATGCTGATATACAGTATGTCACCTTGGAGTACAAAACCAGTCTTAAGTCGCTGGGATATATTTGTAGCAATAGCCAAAAATACATTGAATGAGTCAAAATTATAGATTTTTCTTTTATGCCAAAAATCATTAGGACATCAAGATCATGTTCCATGAAGATATTCCTAGCGTAAATATATCAAAACCTAATTTTTGATTATTAATTTGCATTGCTTAGAACTTAATTTGGACAATTTAAAAGGTGATTTTCTCAATATTTAGATTTTTTTGCTGATTTTCAAATATTGTCCTATCATAACAAACTATACATCAATGGAAATATTATTTATTCAGCTCTCAGATGATGCATAAATCTCAATTTCGAAAAATTTACTCTTATGACTGGTTTTGTGCTCCAGGGTCACAAATATATTTCCCTTTGTTTGTTCTTTTGTTTTTAATTGTTTTTAATTTTGGTTTAAAGCTCTTTTTTAAACAAGAGTACATTGCATATGTTTTCATAATCTATTTAAAAAAAAAAAAAAATCTGTATATATTAAATTATTTAACTTACAAGTGTTTGTCATTTTTATTCATGTAAACTATAGCTTCTGGCCTTTAAATCAAAACAAACTTGGCAATTTGTGACATTGATAGCACTTTATGTATTCATAAACACACGTCACAATCACACGTTCACACCATGAGCACATGTGAGCTATCCATATTATCGGCAAGGCATATCGGCATTATATTTTCAAAGATGTTTACATTTTAAGCCATTATCGTCCGATTCCGATAAATTCCGATAATATCGTGCATCGCTGCTTTACATTTATTTACATTTATGCATTTAGCAGACACTTGTATCCTATCGAAAGCGACTTACAGTGCATTAAAGCTATACATTTTTTTGTCAGTATGTGTGTTCCCTGGGAATTGAACCCACAACCTTTGCTCTGCTAATGCAATGTTCTACCACTGAGCCACAGGAACACTAAACCAAGAGCTTTAAAGTGTTTAAACAAACTACAGTTCAATCCGGTCCGAGATGCTGGAAAGAGCTGGCAACAAATCAGCTAATATTTTCCAAAATACAGCTGTTGTGAAAAGCTGAAGATCTACCAGCCAAGCAACTTAACCAGCATGGAACAGCTACAAACCCACTGCAGGCTTTATCTGGATTTTCCACCAGGAAGGCTTTAACACTGCGAGCACATTTCAGTATGTTTTAACCAGCGAGAGCTGTGCTGATAAATCAGAGAGCAGCAGCTTTGATCACATCAAGAAACATAAACGATTCTGGGAGTTTAGTTTAAACTAGCATGTCATTGAGAAGTAATGTGGCATGTAGAGTGAATGTCAGTGCTACACATGTGAACATATACAGCACACAGACAGACCACATGACATCATATCCTGGGGGGGGCTAGCTGAGGGTCAAGAGGAGCATAAGTGAGTGTGAGTGTGTGTTGTTCAGCCAGATGTTTCCTGAGCTCAGCGACTGAAGCGGCGGAAGGTTTGAGGAAGGAGTCCACATTCACATCCTTCTTCCTGCCTTTCCTCTTTACCATTTCTGATCCTGTCTTCCAGTCCTGCCCTAGCTCCATTTCACCAAAACCAGTCTTGGATAGCCTCGTGTGTTGGAGAGCTTTGGGTCTGACCCGTTGTGAGTTTCCTCGAGCTGCCAGCTGTGTTTTGGAACATGGTTGCTGGTTTCTTGTTGATGCAAGCTAGGAATGAACTGGTTGAAGCTGACTGAATATGTTGGACCAGTAAGAAACCAGCAGCTCCTAATGGCTGAAAGTGCTCAAGCTGTTTTGTAAAAAGGTGACAGGTTGACCTGCTAAAAACCAGCTACTGTCCAAAGGACAGCTAGCAGTTTAAGCTCAATCGTCTCCAGGCTGCAGTCAGATCTCTTTTATAAATGTACC
>QVTF01008627.1:32500-65000 GCA_003573665.1 Oxygymnocypris stewartii | reverse complement strand
TATGTACATTTGGGCTTTATGTTACATCTTCTGCTGTTTAATGAAAATCTGAATGCATTATTTAATATCATGTTTGTTACCATGATGGTGTTTAGTGTTTGCATCAATGACTAGTTTCAATGAGAAATGTCCTGTCCATCATATTATCAGAGAAGAGAGAAATCTGGGTAGTGGTGCACTGAAAAGTTTAATCACAAAGACAGTACTGCATGAAAAAATAGTGAAAGCCGTTGAAGTAGGATATGTAAAGACGCATGTGTGAGATCTGTGACGGCCTGTAAACAGTCCCGCGAGCATCATTAGCACTCGGAGTGTAACGAGTCCCACTTCAGATCACTTTATCTGCTGCTCCCTTCATTTACACCCTCAGTGAAGCGAGACACAGAGACAGATAGAGAATGTGTGAGGAGAGTACACTAATCACATGCTGTTCTTAAACACATTCAACTGCAGACATGATTCTGAGGTAATGCTAGGACGCTCACACACACACACCACACACACACACATGTTGGTTTTTATGGTTTACGGGGACTTTCCATAGGCGCAATGGTTTAAAACCATTGCGCCTATGGAAAGTCCCCGTAAACCATAAAAACCAACATGTGTGTGTGTGTGTCTGTGTGTGTGTGTGTGTGTGTGTGTGTGTGTGTGTGTGTGTGTGTGTGTGTGTCTGTGTGTGTGTGTGAGAAAGGAAGACACGGTCACATCACAGCCCTGCTGAAAAAAACAATAGGACCCTGCCCAATGTGCTATTGCCCTACACCTACCCTACACCTAAACTTAGCCCTCACAGGAGACAGTGCATTTCAACTTTCCCCCCAAAAAACTTACTCTGTATGATTTATAAGCATTTTGAATTATGGGGACACTGAAAATGTCCTCATAAATCACCTTCTCCTTGTAATACCTATGTCATACCTATGTCATTATACAAATTTGTGTCCTCATAAACCACATAAACATGCACACACACACACACACACACACACACACACACACACACACACACAGACACACACACACACACACACACAGACACACAGACACACACACACACACACACACACACACACACACACACACATGTAAATGTTGGGGAAGTCCAGATCAGTGTCGCGGGATGTTATGAGTTTCTGAGGACAGGAAGTTCCAGACAGGAAGTACCTAACAGGCACAGAAGGGAGTTTTATTTTCATTCTCTCCTAAAGAATTGGAGAGGAAGGAAGGAAGGATGAAGGCGTGAAGACAGTGTCTCTGTGTTTGCTATCAAAGTATGTGGCTAATTATCACAGGACGTTTAGTTGTTCATATTTCTACACAGCTGGGATGAGCCACAGGATGATCTGTCAATCACATGGCTTTTATTTCCACTTGTGAAATACTGAACAGAGTCCTCCGTCACATACATAATCTGTATATTTACCATCATGAAGCGTAACGTGTTTGTGTGCTGGTGTGTCAGAAAGGGCCGAGCGAGCTGGACCTGACGCTGCAGGAATACTCCGTGACGATTGGCTCGGACCTCTGTGACATCACCTTCCACAACGAGCAGATGTTCCACTGCACCATCAACAGATCCCTGAGCGCCAGCACCGGAGAACTGCCCGTCACTGTGAGTCCACACACACACGCACGCATGCACACACACATACATACACACACACACACACATACATACACAAACACACACACACACACACACACACACACACACACACACACACACACACACACACACACACTATTTGAATAACTTTATTGCACTTCAATTGTGCACCAAACACTATGGATTTAAAAGTATCGGATTGGGAATCGGTATCGGCAGATACTCAATATTCAATGACTCGGATCGGGGGCACAAAAATCCTGATCGAGATATTCCTAAATCAAAGATATTTAGCTCTTCACATATACATCTTCAGATCACTTGAATAAACAGTCTCAGGCGACTTATGATGCTCTGTTCACTATATGGAGAAGAGATATTTTACATTATCTTATCATGTGCACCATTGATGATTCATATAGACGTGGATGGAAATTACATGAGTAAATGATGGTATGTTCACTTCCTAATCCTGTGGTTTGCAGTTACGGTCCATTAGTCCTGTTAATAAAACTGGCAGTATGCAAGGTCTATATATCTTGCCTAAACACAGTGCATAAGTACAGCCCTCCCTATGAAACAGCATTCCTCATGACAAAGCACTCTGAATGCTTCACTGGGCCTCAAGACTCAGATGTTTGTTGACGTGTGTTTCTTCAGGTGCTCTCTCTGCTCCATTAGCTGCGTCACGGGCGTGTTAAATATAGAGTTAGAACAAACAAAGAGCGGGGGATTTCAGGCTTGATTAACGCTTGTTTTGGTGTCTCGTCTAGCACATTCCAGTGCGTGGTCTTGTTTTGGAGTGCGGTCGGTGATCCGGCAGATAGAGTCTTGTTACGCTGGCAGCGTGATTAGAGTCAGATACAGCGCACTGACAGGAGTGATGAGGGTGTGTGTGTGTGTGTGTGTGTGTGTGTGGTGTTGCGTGTGAGGCACAAATAAAGACATTCAGGGTCCAGTCACAGTCTGTAGGTCACAGTGAGGCGTGAAGATGAACCTCTGCTTTATGACCGCTCCTTTGAAATGTGTAATGGTGTAAATCAGCATCAGTGCTGCTTATCAACCCACAGGACACTCACTGCAGCCTCAGGACTGTATATGTTAATGTCAGTAACGTAATTATCACCATGAGCACTCAACCATACTCTTAATGCATTTAAACAATGTTCATTTCTGTCATACAGAAATGAATGTATGCCATAATGTATGGCAAATTTAGACAAAAATGACACTTGCTCTGGTTTAGCGTGACTGCTCTCTTTACTTGGTTTTTCGTATAACAATTTTCACCGGAACACTTCCGGATTCAACGTAACACTGCATTCTGGGAGTTGTAGTTATATAAACAACGTTAACAACATACACAACATTTCCTCCCCTCTTACTCTTAAGGTCAACATAATAAGCAATGAATTATCACTTGAAGAATGCAGGTATATCAATCAGTCTTTCTTATTAAATGTCTTGTATATTAACACAACTAAATTCCTGGGAATGAGGGTGGACTACCTCAAACCCTAGCTTACCCTTAGGGGATTATTCTGCCCCGAAACAACAAGGGTAGCCCCTAACTAAGTGTGATCCAAAAAGCGCTGAGGTGGGTGCCCCTCACTTATTAGATACCGGCGACCTGCTTGGCTTTCATTTTCTGTTGAAACAACAGGGGATGACGGCTTCTTAGTAGGTGGGGAATTTGGGATCTTGGTAGGCTCGGTGGTGAATGTCATGAAAGCTGGTGAACAGTCGTCGACATTGGAAACTCCAGGATGATCTGTGGATGTATTGACACCACTCAGCAGCTGATCCGTATGTCTCCTCCAGAGAAGGTTCCCAGCAGTTTTTACTTTATATGACACAGGACCCGTCTGGGTCTCCACAGTAGCTGGAACCCATTTCGGGCCGCTGCCATAGTTCCGAGTCAGCACAGGCGAGCCTATCGAGAATGTTCTGTCTTTGGCTCGCAGTTTCCGTCGCTGTACCTGATTCTTTTGTTGTTGAAGGACAGTTTATTTGTGGGTTGCTGGTTTAAGCAGCTCAAAGCTTGTCCTAAGCTCTCGATTGAACAACAAATAAGCTGGCGACACTTTGGTAGTTGCATGTGGAGTACTACGATAGCACAGCAAGAAGTTATGAAGGCGTTGATGAAATGTACCTTGCCCAATTGAAGTTTTCAAAGCATGTTTCATGGTCTTCACGGACCTTTCTGCTAGCCTATTTGTTGCAGGATGGTGGGGCGAAGACTTGATGTGCTGTACCCCATTTGCAGGTAGAAACGTGGCCATTTCATGTGAAATAAATTGGGGGCCATTGTCTGAAACAAACTGTACGGGTGGTCCAAATCTACTGAAACTTCTCAATTGTCTTGTCAGCTGAGGTAGATTTCATGATAGCCACTTCAGGCCACTTACTGTGTGCATCCATGACCACCAACAGCATTTTTTCCTCAACTGGGCCTGCAAAATCAGCATGAATGCGATGCCATGGTTTCTCTAGATATTCCCATGGGTGACGGTGACAGTTGTGGTACATTGCGTGTGCTCTGACATGACGTACATGTTCTGGCCTTTTCCTCAATTAGGCCATCCACTCCTGGCCACCAGAAGTAACTCCTGGCAATCTCTTTCATGTGGACCATACCACAGTGTCCCGCGTGCAGCTGTTTTAGCACTAATTTTCACAGAGCTGGTGGAATAATCACTCTCCTTCCCCACAACAAACAGCCTGACTGCACCGAAAGTTCATGACATCGAGAGATGTATGGTTTGAGCTCTAGGTCATCATTCTCGCCTTTCCCGGTCATGACAAAATCCATGACCTTGGACAAGATAGGGTCATTGCGCGTGCCCTTGCGCACTTGTGATGCTGTCACTGGGGCCCTTTCCACTTGACTGAAGTAGAAAATTTGAGCCACTTTTGCCTCTTTTACTGGGTCAGCAAGAGGCAATCTGGACAATCCATCCGCATTTCTGTGCAATTTCGACTTGCGGTACTTGATGTTGTAGGTGTGAGCAGATAATAACAAAGCCCATCTTTGCATCCTACTAGCAGCAAGAGAGGGAATGTCATGGTAAGGGCCAAAAATCGCAGTAAGCGGACGATGATCAGTCAGCAGCGTGAACTTCCTTCCAAAAATATACTGGTAAAACTTGCGCACTCCAAACATAATGCTTCGCGTTCAATCTGAGCATAGTTTGCTTCGGCTTTGCTCAGACTCCTTGAAGCAAATACGATCGGCTTCTCATGACTATTCGGCATGATGTATGACAAGACAGCTCCCACGCCATTTGGGGAAGCGTCGCAAGCCAGCATGAATCGGAAGAGCAGGGTCAAAATGGGTGAGGGCTTTTGATTTTAACAAAGTCTCTTTCGCTTTGTTGAATGTCTCCTGACATTCAGTGGTCCACCTCCAACTATTTTCATGACACAACAATTTGTGTAGAGGTTTCAGCTGGGTAGCGATGTTTGGAATGAACCGCCCGTAATAATTAAGCAAGCCCAGGAAAGAACGCAGCTGGCTGACATTTTTTGGGCTCTGGAGCATCCACTATGGCGTTAACCTTGGATGGGAACGTATGTAAACCAGAGGCATTAATGACATGGCCCAGGTATTCAACTGCTGACTGGAAAAATTCACATTTGTCCTTCCGCACTCTTAATCCGTAATCTTTCAGTCTCTTGAGGGTAGCGTCTAGGTGCTGCAAGCGTGACTCGTCATCCCTGCCAGTCACAAGAATGTCATCTAAGTAACACACTACTCCCGGAAGCCCTGCCAGAATCTGGTCCATTGCTCGCTGAAACAGGGATGGAGCTGAAGTAATTCCGAAACGGTAAATGCTTATACCAAATTAGGCCCTTGTGTGTGTTGATAGTGAGAAGTTCTCTGGACTCTTCCTCAACATGCATTTGCAGATATGCCTGGTTGAGATAGATTTTACAGAATTTTTGTCCTCCAGTCAGTCCAGCAAAGAGATCATTAATGTGAGGTAAGGGCAGAGGTGGAAAGAGTACAAAAATATTGTACTCAAGTAAAAGTACCATTACATTACTGAAATTTTACTTAAGTACAAGTAAAAGTACCAGTCTAAAAATATACTCAAGTAAAAGTAAAAAGTAGCTCATTTAAAATTTACTCTGAGTAAAAAGTACTTAGTTACATTTTAACAATGGGAGGGAAAAATGGGACCAAAGATGTCAAACTCAGTTCCTGGAGGGCCACAGCCCTACACAGTGTAGATATTACCCTAATTAAACACATCTGATACAGCTAAACTAATCATTTAGGCTTATTTGAAAACTACATGGTTTGTGTGTTGGAGCAGGGTTGGAACTAAACTCTTTAGGGCTGTGGCCCTCCAGTAACACCCTCCAGAGTTTGACACACCTGGGATATGGGCCTATAAATCTCAAACTAGGTGTTTTTAATTAAAGGAATCAGTTATTTAGAATAATAACACATTTAGGCTGTTGCCAGGAAAATTAAATCAGTATCAACAAAATTAATCTTTGCAATGCAGAGGAAACGCAGAAGCTTCATCTGAAGTGGCATAGATGTATTACACACTGACATGAATGCATTTAGCCTCAGTTACAAATTAAGAAATAATGTTTTGATAAATAAGACCCTGAACCACAAAACCATAAGGGTCCATTTTCCTAAATTGCGATTTATACATCATCTGAAAGCTGAATAAATCATATTTCCATTGATGTATGGTATGTTATGATCGGACAATATTTGAAAATCTGGAATCTGAGGGTGCAAAAAATCAAAATATTGAGAAAATCTCCTTTAAAGTTGTTCAAATTAAGCTCTTAGTTTTGATATATTTACAGTAGGAACTTTACAAAATATATTAATGGAACATGATCTTTACTTAATATGCTAATGCTTTTTGGCATAAAAGAAAAATGTATAATTGTAACCCATACAATGTATTGTTGGCTATTGCTACAAATATACCCCAGCAACTTAAGACTGGTTTTGTGGTCCATGCCAGGGTCACAAATGTTAAATAGTCATTTGAAATTAAAAAAATAAATAAATAAAAAGATACTTGATACATGTTAAATTAAAACCACCAGTAGGTGTCAGCAAGTCACTGATAAGCGAATCATTGCGGTTGAACAAATCATTTAAACGGTTAATTCAAGCAATGAAACACGTCATTGCTCAGAGTCAGAGACGCAAAACTGTGTTTGGAATTATTTTTGTTGTCAAAATAGAGCAAAAACAGGTAATATGGTGTCTAAAACTTAAGTCTCTTAATTAACTTCTTGTTTTTTTAACTGTGTAAAAAGAAAAACTACAAGCCTATGTAATCATGGTGATTTTTTGAGAAAAACGACATTCTTCATGTGATGTTGACTTACTATATTAAATTATATAAATATATACATTTTCTGCTTCTATATCTTCAATTTTGTGATCATTCTAAACGCATTTTAACAGACTGAATCACGCAGTTCAACATATCGCATATCACATATCGCGCCTAAAAACGCGTGGAAAACGTTTGTCGCTGCTAAGCAACCATCAGCTGCGCTCTCCGTTACACAAGAAGGAAATTTCGTCACATGACCTGCGGTGCGCTTGCGGCATTCTGAAAAGTTTAGATGTTTTTATATCGATGCGGCGCGGACGCGCCTGGAAAAAACGAGCGCGTCACTTCCATTATGAGCGCGCATACTGCGCGTCTACATTTGAAATAACGAATTTGAGCGCGCAAAAGACGCGATATGTGAGCGGCCCCTAAATGCTCGCGCACGCACTAGTCTAATCTACTAGATTTCACGGCACACTGTTTAGAGTGATTTGTTTGGTTTTTGGCAAAATACTGATAATGTCAAATCGCACATCGTTAAAACAACAATTATTATATTATCACAGACTATATTGCACACCCTGCACCACTGTCTTTTTGGCTCATTTGTGCAAAACCTTTTGTTAACTGTCAAAGCTTCATTTTAACCACCAATGCAACGATGCAAGTATTTACCTTACGTTACCTCTACATGCTTGCGAAGGGCGATGTCGAGATGTTATAAGCTGAGGGGTATTGTTCTGCAGACAACACTGGATTTACAGTGACTTTAAAATCACCGCAAATTTTTATGCCACCATCTTTCTTTAGAACTGGAACAATATGTGTTGCCCACTTGCTGACGCTTACTGGTTCGAGCACACTATTTGCCACGAGTTCTGTTAAGCTTGCATCTACCTTGGGTTTAAGTGCATATGGCAGGGGCCGGGACTTTAAGAATTTTGGCTGGCATTCTTGCTCAACAGTCAATTTCACAGTGATTCCTTCCATGCTGCCTAGCTCCTGTTTAAACAGGACACCCTCTAAGTTTAGTGTTTCCGGTGTCATCATGTGTATAGCCTGCTAGTCCACCTTAAGTTGTTCCAGCCAGGAACATCCCATCAGTGAGGGATAATCACCCCAAACAACATACAATGGCAGCTTTTTTTGTTTTGTTTAGTTCAACTGTTACTTGGGTGAGGCCTTTCATGGTCACTGATTCGCCAGTGTAAGTTTTAAGAGTTACATCAGGTGGTGTGAGTGGCAAGTGGCTCAATTTTTCATAATATACCACATCCGACACCAGCGACACCGCAGCACCAGTGTCGATCTCCATCTTCACTGGCTGTCCTTCTAGCAGCGCGGTGACTCTGTATGCCTTAGTTCCCCCTGCGATAGTAAGCACATGCAAAGGGAATTCATCATCCGATGTGTCTGTGACCCTCTTGTTTTCTTGGTCAACGGTGAATACATGTTTCTTTTGCTTCCTTCTGAATGTGGTTTTCTTCAGCTTTTTCTTTCTTATTTCTACATGCACTTTCTATGTGTCCTTTTCTTTTACAGCTGCGGCACTCCGTATTCTTATACCAACATGTGACAGGTGAGTGTGCCCCATCTTACCACAGCGGAAACATAGGCCTTTGTTTTCCATTTGTTTTTCAGTCTCCATTTTATAGACTTTACTGTTTGAGCTCAGTTGGTGAGCATCCTTAGCAGCCAATTCCATAGACACGCTCAGTTCAATTGCTCTTTGTAGTGTCAAGTTGCTCTCGGTTAACAGTCTTTTCTGTATGCCCTCACAGCGGAGTCCACACACTAACCTGTCCCGAAGTGTGTCGTTCAGTACATCACCAAATTCGCAATGCTCAGCTAATTTTTTTTAGCACTGCCACAAACATTGTCACAGTTTCTCCTTCTAGCTGATTTCGTCGGTGGAACCGAAATCGCTCTGCAATTACTAAGGGCTTTGGAGAGAAATGTTCTTTGAGAGTGTTCACTATTTGATCATACGTTTTCTCTCCAGGTTTCTCTGGTTGTAGGAGGTTACGCAGTTGAGTGAATGTCTTTGGACCCATCACACTTAAAAAAGTGGGTACAGCTTTCTCTTGATCAATAACATTTGCTGTCATAAAGTATTCAAATCGTTCAGTATAAGAACACCACTGCTCACTGCTTTCATCAAATGGACCCATATTGCCGAAAACTGATGCCATTTTGTTCCGCTCTCCGTCATTAACAATCAATTCCGTCACTTATCTGAATCGTTGTCTGTCCTCCCCTTTTTTTAAACGTGGATTAGCACCAAGGTTGCCTTTTTTTCTCTCTAGCGATTTCACCGTCAAGCCATTTCACTTCCCCCATCTTCATAACACACGCGGAGTAACTGAATCCTCGTCGCCACTTGTGTCTTTGGAAGGAATATACGGCACATTTAGACAAAAATGACACTTGCTCTGGTTTAGCGTGACTGCTCTCTTTACTTTGTTTTTTGTATAGCAATTTTCACCGGAACACTTCCGGATTCAACGTTACACTGCATTCTGGGAGATGTAGTTAAATAAACAACGTTAACAACATACACAAAAGTCTGTATATATTTAATATTCAAGTTTGAGTATATTAAAGCAATAGTTCACCAAAAGCGGTCATTCTAGAACACAAACGTAAATATTTTGCAGTTTAAAGGATATTGAAGTCTGTTGGCTTTCAATTGATGGACAAACACACCGAGACATTTCTCAGCAAATCTGCTGCTGTGCAGTAATTTATAAAGAGAGAAACTTTCGAGTTATCATGATTGTGTAGATGTTACTGGGAGCTCATTTAAAACTATTTCAGAGAACACAAGCTATGAAGTGTCATTCATATTCTTCTGTAAGCTTATGTTGATTTTTTTGTAATTTATATATATATATATATATTTTTTTAAATCTTTTATGATTCTGTGCAGTTCTTGGCATGTTTACCATGGTGTAATATCTCTTCTTCTCGAGGTTATGAGTTTTTGGACTTCTGGTGTTCGAATTTGGTCCCATTCTGGCCTGATATAGGTTTACAGCAGCTGAAGAGTTTGTGGTCGTATTTGACATATTTTTCGTTTAATTATGGGCCAAATGTTCTCTATAGGTGAAAGATCTGGACTTTAGGCCAATTCAGCACCGGACTCTTCTACTACGAAGCCATGCTGTTGTAATAGCTGCTGTATGTGGTTTTGCATTGTCTTGCATTATATACACGTCCTCTGGAGGGGAGCATATGCTGCTCTAAAACCTTTATATACCTTTCAGCATTAATAGTGCCTTCCAAAACATGCAAGCTGCCCATACCGTCTGCACTAATGCACCTCCATACCATCAGAGATGCTGGCTTTTGAACTGAACGCTGATAACACGCTGGAAGGTCTCCCTCCTCTTTAGACCGGAGGACACGGCGTCTGTGATTTCCAACAAGAATGTCAAATTTGAACTCGTCTGGCCATAGAACACTTTTCCACTTTGAATCAGTACATTTTAAATGAGCCTTAGCCCACAGAACACGACGGCGCTTCTGGACCATGTTCACATATGGCTTACTTTCTGCATGATAGAGCTTAAGTTGACATCTGCAGATGGCACGGCGGATTGTGTTTACCGACAATGGTTTCTGGAAGTATTCCTGGGCCCATTAATGTCAATGACAGAATCATGCCGATGAGTGATGCAGTGTCGTCTGAGGGCCCGCAGACCATGAGCATCCAACAAAGGTCTTTCCTTCGGCCACACAGAGACTTCTCCAGTTTCTCTGAATCTTTTGACCATGTTATGCTCTGTAGATGATGAGATTTGCAAAGCCTTTGCAATTTGACGCTGAGGAACATTGTTTTTAAAGTATTCCACAATTTGTGTATGCACTCTTTCACAGATTGAGAGCTTCTGCCTATCTTTACTTCTGAGAGACTCTGCCTCTCTAAGACATCCCTTTTATAGCTAATCATGTTACAGACCTGAAGACAATTAACTTAATTAGTTGCTAGATGTTCTCCCAGCTGAATCTTTTCAAAATGTCTTGCTTTTTCAGCCCTTTGTTGCCCCATTCCAAACTTTTTTGAGACCTGTAGCAGGCATCACATTTGAAATGAGCTCATTTAGTGGATACAAGTGTAACATTTCTCAGTTAAATATTTGTTAGCAATGTTCTATTGTGAATAAAATATTGGCTCATGTGATTTGAAAATCTTTTAGTTTTCATTTTATTCAAATTTAAATTCCGAAATTCGAGTTGTATATGTACAATAAGTAGAATAATTGTAAAAAAGTGGATATATGGTTAGAAATGGTCTGTCAATCAAATCTAAAACAAGACGCAACTTCTAGCAACGCGTTATAATAATGTCTCAGAGAGTCTAACAACAGATAAAAATAAAATATAAATTAATGAGTGATCGTTACAAAAGTGTGCATCAAATACATAATACACGGAAGCTTAAACGTGTGTGTGTGACATGCTAGAACAGACCTCACTGATTATTTTGGTTTTTAATGGTGGCTGAACATGCACATTTGAGAGCCTTCTTTTCCTTTAAATAGCGGTTGGCAAATTTACTGGAAATCAAATGTTACCTGTTCTGGCAAAATGAGACGGAATGAGCAATTATTTTTCATGAGTCAAATGTTACACATCAGATTTTTTCCAACCATTAACTAAACGTTCATGTATGACATAACAGATTATGTTTGTGTGAATTTCGTCAACAAATATTTAGCAATAATGTACTTTATAGGGAGATTACACACTCGCAGAAAGCTTTGCAAATGTCAATCAGCGCGATCGTTTTGTTTTCATCAGCATGGGTTTGTAAATCATATTTCACTGGGATTGAGAATTCAATATAAATATTCACAAAGCTGGAATGCTTTGCAACAATAGGCCAATAACTACAACTTGTGATGAGAAGCAGCAACAGTCGTCCAGAGTGAACAGAGAAAAGGTACACCTCTCAGAAAACGTACAAATAAAGATCATTTTAGACACTTTAGAAACTCAAATTTGACCAAAAACTGACATTTTTCACTTCTTTTTCCTGTAGCTCAAAATTAGACTGTGTGCATTCATACTCATGTTGTCAGCACGGGTCACAAATACCGCCATAATTCACCAGCATTACAGCTGATGTGAAATAAGGAGAAGAGCCAATACCGATCAGTAAAAATAAATAAAAATAAAACGATCGATCGGCTCTGATCCTGATACTTCAGATCAGATCTGCTAAAATTTCAGACTCAAGGTCATGTTCGCACGTAAAAAAAATTTAAACGATCTCACGTCTGTCCAACACGTTTGCACACTGCCTCTGAAACTTTCGTCCGCCGTTTTTTGCATCCGTAGCATGCATTTTGATAGGAAACGATGGGGAATACGAAAAAATAAATTTTCGGACTCTGTGTGCAGTGACCTTAACATTGATTTGCTGGTAATCTTCACTTCAAGCATGGCTGTTCTTTCTACAGCACCCTTCCAGTCATAAAATATCCTTTTGCACTGAAAACCTGCTTTAAATTCGTTATTTGATCATGGAGGTTTTGATTACTGGGAATACAAGTGATGAGCAACATGCCTCATAAAACTGACTGTGAGAGGCTCAAACACTATATCAGCACTGGTCAGCTGTGAACAAACCTCTGTAGACACAGAATGAACAGAAACAGAAGATATAGTCTGTCTGGCATCATGTGTGAGTGTTTGAGGAGCTCAGTGTGATGTTGTGTGTTGCAGGTGCATGTGGGTCATTTCCAGAAGGTGATAGCGATGGTGCAGATGGGTGGAGGCAGCGAGCTGGCCATCGTGATCTCCATCGTGGTGTGCTGTGTGCTGCTGCTGTTGTGCACTGTGGGTACGTCTCTCCTCATACATCACTCATCAGACAGCACAGGTGTGAGCTCAGTACAGACGCTCAGGTGATCTGTGAATCAGCGCAGAATCTGAGAGAGAGAGTTTGAGATCTGCGCCTCACTCTGATGCTTGTGCTTTGTACTGGTTTTTAATGCAAAAGAGAAGCATGCCCACTACTGATCTCTTGGACTGTTTGCAAGCTCTTGTGTGTGTGTGTCTCCAGCATGAATAACATCTCTATGTGTGTGTGTGTTCAGCGCTGGTGGTTTACTGCACTAAGAGCCGCAGGGCAGAGAGGTATTGGCAGAAGACTCTGTTACAGATGGAGGAGATGGAGTCACAAATCCGCGATGAGATACGCAAAGGTAACACACACACACATGCACACACACTCTCTCTCTTTCTCACAAACACACACACACACACACACTCTCTCTCACACACACACACACACACACACACACACTTTCTCTCTCTCACACAGACACACACCTTCACACACAAACACACACACACACTCTCTCACACACACACACACACACACACACACACACACACACACACATACGCACACACACACACTCACACGCGCACACACACACAGACACACTCTCTCTCTCTTTCGCACAAACACACACACACACTCACACACACACTCACTCACACACACACACTCTCTCTCTCTCTCTCTCTCTCTCTCTGCAGTGATGGACTGTCAGTTTGTAGCAGCTGTAATCCCAGCGGAGCAGCACACATCTCTCACACACTCTTAAAGATCACGTTACGCGTGTGTGTTTATGTTCATGTGTGAGTCTGACAGCAGGAAGTGATCACACACTCAGAGTGTGTCATAAATCAGTGTAATTACACTCGTCTGTCCTTTAGCCACCCTGATCTGGATCGACTCATCCGTCTCCGTCTGCACAGCTTCACAATGCTGCTGCTCCACAAGGCTTTCTTTCTTCTAGTTAACAAACAAATCAATATAACATTAATAGTCTCTGCTGCAGAGTAGCTTTTATTCAGGGTGGCTTTACATTGCATATACATTTTATAGATATTTTTCGGATTAAACCATTATTAAACCACGAAATAACATGACCACAAAATCTTTTACATAAAAAACATAACTTTTTTTTGCCCTTTATGGAGTTTCATGTTTATGTTTTTTCTTCTGAGTCGGTGGTGTGACGTGAGTAACTGATGGCAGAGTTTGCAGCATTATATGAACTGTTTGTGTATTTCTGGATATGATATTGTGCCCTGTGAAGACTTTAATCAGAACATCTGTACAGTAATGAAGTGTGATCATGTGAATCTGCGGTGAACAGCGTGTCCAGTTAAAGCAGTAAACACACATGGGTCTGGGTTGAAGTGTGTGATTGTTCTTGTAGTTGGGGGTGTTTGGTGGTGAATGTGACTCAGAGGAGCTCAGCTTTCTGGATTGCAACATTTCAACCATCATTAGCGCTCTCTCTCTCTCTCTCTTTCTCTCTCTCTCTCTCACACACACATACACACACACTCTCTCTCTCTCTCTCACTCTCTCTCTCTCTCTCTCTTCCTCCTGTTTTATTCTTGGTTTCCTTGGTAATTGAATCCCTGAATATACACAAACATCCTGTGTTGAAACAATAAGAGGTTGTCTCACTTCTTGTTATCCCAGCAGGACTTTCACCACAGCACTGATCTGAAATCAGCTCCACTCGTGTCCTGAAGACTGGAGACCAATGAGCAGCGCTGCTCTCAGATCAGTGGAAAACTGAACACACACACACACACACAGCGCTAGTTCCAGAATCAGTGTGTGACTTTTCACCACAAACCACTGCTTCACATAGACTGTAGTGTGTGTGTGTGTGTGTGTTCTGGTATATATGGTTTATGAGTATAAAATTATACAAATGTGTATAATGACATGGTTATTACAACATAAACATGGTTTATGATGTTTACGCTTCCTGTGTCTCTGTATATTTAAAAATGTATATATATATATATATATATATATATATATACTGAACAATATTATAAATGCAACACTTTTTTTTTGTCACCATTTTTCATGAGCTGAACTCAAAGATCTAAGAGTTTTTCTATGTACACAAAAGGCCTATTTCTCTCAAATATTGTTCACAAATCTGTCTAAATCTGTGTTAGTGAGCACTTCACCGAGATAATCCATCCACCTCACAGGTGTGGCATATCAAGATGCTGATTAGACAGCATGATTATTGCACAGGTGTGCCTTAGGCTGGCCACAATAAAAGGCCACTCTAAAATGTGCAGTTTTACTGTATTGGGGGGACCGGGGGGTCCGTATCCATGACCTCCATTTTCCTCACGCAGTGCAACACATCTCCTTTGCATAGAGTTGATCAGGTTGTTGATTGTGATCTGTGGGATGTTAGTTCACTCCTCTTCAATGGTGTGAAGTTGCTGGATATTGGCAGGAGCTGGAACACGCTGTCGTATACGCCGATCCAGAGCATCCCAAACATGCTCAATGGGTGACATGTCCGGTGAGTATGCTGGCCATGCAAGAATTGGGATGTTTTCAGCTTCCAGGAATTGTGTACAGATCCTTGCAACATGGGGCCGTGCATTATCATGCAGCAACATGAGGTGAAAACCAGGATTCATCCGTGAAGAGAACACCTGTCCAAAGTGCCAGACGCCATCGAATGTGAGAATTTGCCCACTCAAGTCGGTTACGACGATGAACTGCAGTCAGGTCGAGACCCCAATGAGGACGATGAGCATGCAGATGAGCTTTCCTGAGATGGTTTCTGACAGTTTGTGCAGAAATTCTTTGGTTATTCAAACCGATTGTTGCAGCAGCTGTCTGGTGGCTGGTCTCAGACGATCTTGGAGGTGAAGATGCTGGATGTGGAGGTTCTGGGCTGGTGTGGTTACACATGGTCTGCGGTTGTGAGGGCGGTTGGATGTACTGCCAAATTCTCTGAAACGCCTTTGGAGACGGCTTATGGTAGATAAATGAACATTCAATTCACGGGCAACATCTCTGGTGGACATTCCTGCAGTCAGCATGCAAATTGCACGCTCCCTCAAAACTTGCGCCATCTGTGGCATTGTGCTGTGTGATAAAACTGCACATTTTAGATTGGCCTTTTATTGTGGCCAGCCTAAGGCACACCTGTGCAATAATCATGCTGTCTAATCAGCATCTTGATATGCCACACCTGTGAGGTGGATGGATTATCTCGGCTCACTAACACAGATTTAGACAGATTTGTGAACAATATTTGAGAGAAATAGGTATTTTGTGTACATAGAAAAAGTCTAAGATCTTTCAGTTCAGCTCATGAAAAATGGGGGCAAAAACAAAAGTGTTGCATTTATAATTTTGTTCAGTGTATATACTAAATGCTGTTTTTTGAAATTCAACAAATGCCTATAGTTTAGTGTGAGGGGTAAGTTTATGTGTAGGGTTAGGGTAAGGGGATAGAAAATACAGTTTATTTCTCTGTGTGTGTGTGTGTGTGTGTGTGTGTGTGTGTGTGTGCTTGCGTGCGTGCGTGCGTGTGTGTGTGTGTGTGTGTGTGTGTGTGTGCTTGCGTGTGTGCATGAGTGTGTGCGTGAGTGTGTGCGTGCGTGTGTGTGTCCAAAGCCATTTACAACCCAGCTGCTTCATATTGACACTATAAACGGTGATATTGTCACAGCAAATAAGAGTTTGAGCTGAAACTCATAAACAGTGTGAGAATGCCCGTATTCTTATTCAGATGGCAAAGTAAACATGTTTGTATGTCACATGCATGAAAGGAAGAGCAGGTTTTTGTGTTGGCATTGATGTTAGTGATTTGGTCAGCCGTGTGTGTTTGTGTGTGTCAGGGTTTGCAGAGCTGCAGACTGATATGACGGATCTGACCAAAGAGCTGAGCCGCACACAAGGAATCCCCTTCCTGGAGTACAAGCAGTTCATCACTCGCACCTTCTTCCCCAAGGTCTGGTCACTGCACACACATGTGCCATTACACATTACACACGTACACCAATGCAGCAAGTTAATCCATGAATTAAAGCTAAATGATGGAAAACATGAGAGTCCCAGGAAACACTGAACTTAGTCACATTATTAGATTTAGAGTTCAATGTGCTTCATGTGTGATGAGATTCGGTAGATACTCAGTGATATTTGATCTTGAGAGTCGATATCTGCTGTTACTGTCAACTGTGAGCCTTAACATATATATTTGGACACTTAAAGGGACAGTTCACCCAAAAATGAAAACTCTGTCCTCAAGCAGTTCCAAACCTGTATGAATGTGTTTGTTCTGAAGATATTCTGAAGAAAGTTTGTAATCAGGCTGTTTTGGGACACCAATGACTTCCACAGTAGGAGAAAAATACTGCTCTGTTTCCCACAGAATATCTTCCTTTGTGTTCAGAACAAACATATTCATACAGGTTTGGAAATACTTGAGGATGAGTATATGATGACAGGATTTTCATTTTTGGTGAAGAGTCATTGCGAAACATGCTTGGAAAGACAACAGCAGTGAGGAAATCTCTAGCCACATTTCTTTAAACAGCACACTTGTGGTGCTTTTCCACTGCATGTTACGGTACGGTTCGGCATGGCACGGCTCGGTACGGTACGGTACGGCTCAGTTCGGGTCGGTTTGCGATTCCACTGCAGTTTAGTACCGCTATAGAGTGGGCGGGATTATTCACGTGTCATTATAGCTGCACCGCCTCTACTGCCGTGACATCATCGTAAACGTGCCACAAACAAATTCACAACAAAGAAAGGAGACGGAATAGTGTTCTTCATTCTCAAGGTTTCTTTATTCGTCACATAATAAATTATACAGGGTATAATCAGAAGTGAAATGCAAGTCAAATCAGGTCCGCTCAGTGGACAGTGAAAAAGAATAAAAATACAAATTATATAAAAGTAACAACACAAGAGCATATATATATAGGTAAAAAAAGAGAAATAAAGAGTAAAATGTGCAATAGAATAAAAAGTGCAAAACAATAAGGTGTGCAAAAACAGTATACTGGGACTTAATAAATAATAATATGAACAAGAGGGATGTGCAAACGGGTTGTACCGGGTATGTACACATAGCAGCAATACGGATGATGAGAATATGAATGTTTTACAGTTAATAATGAGTCTTGTAAATGTTTCTCGGCATGTGGATGTTTTTAACAGCAATGGAGAGGTCTATGAGAATGCTTGGGATTTACCCCCAGCAGCAGAGACTGTGGTGGCAGTGCCACGGGCTGTAGAGGAGGAGGGCAGGTGTGCTGCGTTACGTGTTCTGTGATTTATCAATAAACTTTTGAACATCTTTGTTGACCCAGGGACAACATTGTTATTAACCAATCAGATTTGAAGAACAAGTTTATAATTTTTGTGAAGTTTAGGCTTATAATCTGTGTTTTTTGCTTGTACATCAGTGTCATTCATCTATCATTTCCTCTGATTTTAGGGATTACTCATGGTTAAGGTTAGGTTTAGGTGTAGGGAAATGGTCAAGATTAAATTTTTGGATTAAAATGTTGTTCCAGTGACAACAATATATGTTGACCCAGGAACACATATAACTCAGCAAAATCAGGACGTGCTTACGTGCTCATACAATAATACTTTTTTAATATAGTCTGGAGGTACACTTATTCGATCAGATTGTTTTTAATTGAAGCAAAACACAGATACAAAGGTAAAAATATAAACAGAAGACATACTCTGAAAATATAGCAAGTTCAAAAGTATATATATATAAGGCTTTTTCATTCGGCGTCGCGCCATCAAGCTCTCGCTGGATCCGCTCCTCGGGTAACAACGAGAGGAACGTCTGAACTTCCTCAACAGACAACGAAACAGACATTTTTTTGTTGATACTAAAAGGTGCGTTTGTTCAAACAAAAGTTGTGTCCGATCCTTCGCTGGCTGTGCTGATTTAAATCTAGCAGGTATATGTTGGGTCTCATGTGGCAAGTTCAGTGACGCAGTAATGATGATTATCTCCGGCCAATTAGTGATCAGTAGAGTTTACACGTCACATTTTGGTAATGGTACGGATCGCTTGGAACCCCGGCTGAGGTGGTACTAAAAAAGTATCAGGTACCAGGTACAGTACCCAGTGGAAAACCCCCCAAAAGTGAACCGTACCGTGCCGTACCATGCTGTGGAAAAGCGCCATTGGTCTGATATTGCTCTTTACAGGGAGCTCAGACTGTGCTTTAAGTGTCCAGAAGTGGCCCTTTTTTATTGAAGACACTGGATTTGAGGATTTGTCCATCAACAATAGTTGTACAAATGACTTGTGACCCTGGAGCACAAAATCAATCATAATGGTCAATTTTCAGATAAATTGAGATGTATACATCATCTGAAAGCTGAATAAATAAGCTTTCCATTGATGTATGGTTTGGACAATATTTGAAAATCTGGAATCTGAGGGTGCAAAAAAATCTAAATATTGAGAAAATCACCTTTAAAGTTGTTCAAATGAAGTTCTTAGCATAGCATATTTATGGTAGGAAATATCTTCATGGAACATGATTTTAATATCCTAATGATTTTTTGTCATAAAAGTAAAATGTATAATTTTGAGCCATACAATGTATTGTTGGCTATTGCTACAAATATACCTGTGCTGCTTATGACTGCTTTTGTGCTCCAGGCTCACATTTGTAGTCTATTAAAGAGTTAAAGTCTCCAGCCAGGGCAGATACAGGATTCTCCCCATCCACTATTTTTTTTTCTCCAGTAAAAACAGAAATTTTCCAGTCTTAGTGTCTGCACAATACTGGGCACAAAGACAAGAAACTCCTGAATACCCCCTCCAACGCACTGACACAATAGACTGCGTTTAGGGGAATTCTGTGTGTGTTTGCTGCTAAGAGACTTTTACTGTGACCCCAAACACACCACAGTCCTGCTCTTGCTCTGGGAATCATAAGAAGCTCCATTAATGTGAAGAACGCAGCTGTTTTAGCGCGGTTATGCTCCAGTGTTGACTGTGTGTGTGTGTGTAGATGTGCTGTGACTACGAGAGGCGTCTGGTTCAGCCCATGTATGAGAACGATCCTCTCGGCCCGAGAGCTCTGTTTGAGACGCATCCTCTGCTCCAGGAATGGCAGGTGAGACACGCAACGATCAATGTCCAGAAACCTCCCTGAGTTCTCCTGTCGGCTCATTATACCACGGCTCGTGTGTTTGCAATAAAGCACAGATTCAGCAGAGTCAATGACTCTTGTGTTTTTGCACAATCCCCTTGCCGAGGTTTCCTGTCAGCAGCCTTTCTTTTTTATTTTTTTTATTTCAGCTGAGACTATTTTAGTGGGTTGCTATGAGTTTCATAACGTTTGAAGAATTATTGCACAGTTGGAAAATTACTGTTGTGATTCCCGTGTGCAATTGTGAAACTGCAGGGGCGTTTTGTAAGATGAAGAACTGGTTGTCAAAAATCACCATTGCATGAAGTGATGACTCATGCATGACATTATTCTTGAAAGAATGTATAAGGGCATCATGTACATGTTAAAGGGATAGTTCAATCAAAAATTAAAATCCTGTTATCCTTTACTCCAAACCTTTATGAATGTCTTTGTTCTGCTGAACACAAAGAAAGATATTCCTTTGTAAATTATGACAGGATTTTAATTTCTGGGTGAACTATCCTTTAGTGCATTTTAAGACCCACTGCATGCATGCATACACACCCTTTAGCAGATAGTAAATCAATGCTTCATACTGTATTGTGTGTGTCTTCTCTCTGTGTAAGTCATCTAACAGTGTGCGGCCCAACCTGGAGGAGGGACTCACGCTGTTTTCCACCCTTCTCAACAACAAACACTTTCTGGTCACCTTCGTTCACGCGCTGGAGCAGCAGAAAGACTTTGGCGTAAGAGACAGGTGAGTACAGACGAGAACAATAACAGGATCCAAGCACAGCCAAACGCTCCTGCGATAGTCTACAGTACAGCCGCTCCACAGACTACCGTTCAGTCTCCAACCCAGAAACCAATACACAGATCCTAAGAGCATATAATGCAACATCAAGAACATTTATATCCTCTAAAGCAGGGTTCCTCAAATCTCTCCCTGGAGGGCCAATCTGCTGCAGAGTTTAGCTCCAACACTGATCAAACTCACCTACTCTGCTTAGCATGCTCAGGTGTGTTTGATTAGGGTTAGAGCTAAACTCTGCAGGAGTGGGCCAGATTTGAGGATGGCTGCTCTAAAGAAACCTTCAGTACAAGAACAGAGCTGTTGGATGAGCCCCAGAGAATCCATGGCACGAGTCGTGGTGATATTATGATCTGTTCCATCATAACCGAAGCAGGACTTTACTTAACCTGGTCTAAGTAACTCTGCAACTACATGTCAACTAGCAGTCAATATAGTATTAGTAGACTTAATATCTTCTAACACTTTATTTTGATGGATCCACAACATACTGACTATAAGAAACTTTACAAGTATATATCAACGTATTCTACTAACCCTAAACCTACCCTACTGAGCGTTAGTAGACATGTAGTTTTCATGTAGTTACAAAGTTACTTATAGTTAGTAGAGTGTCTAAAGTGTTCTAAATAAAGTGTAATCAAAACAATGAATACATAAAATGGATAAATTCAAGAATAAATTAACAAATGCTGTTTACACTAAGGGAGGCACAGTTTGAGTGCAGCTTGTTCTGTTTAATAAGCAACTCATTAGGTTGAGAATTTCAAAAAAGTCACAGTAGACGTTTCACAGCATCAGTTGCAAGTGTTTAAAAGTGCAAATTTAGTGGCATTACAGTAACGGCCGACACTCTACACCAGAGGTCACCAAACTTGATCCTGGAGAACTGGTGTCCTGCAGAGTTTAGCTCCAACTTGGCTCTACACACCTGCCGGGAATGGTCAAGTATATCTAGTAAGAGCTTGATTAGCTGCTTCAGGTGTGTTTGATTAGGTTTGGAGCTAAACTCTGCAGGACACCAGCCCTCCAGGACTGAATCTGGTGACCCCTGCTCGGTTACAGCTCAGCATTTGACATCTCGTAAGTAGCACCTCAAGCACATTCATGTGTGTGCAGCTTCAGGAATTGCACTGAAATAACAAAATATTGCTCTACGATCAATCGCTGTTGGGAAACAAGGCCCAGATGATTTGTGACCCTGGACCACAAAACCAGTAAATTTTTCAGTCAAGCTTTCCATTGATGTATGGTTTGTTATGATAGGACAATAATTTAGCTCCTGGCTGAAATGTTGGAGTTCTCTGACTTTTGTTGTTGACAGTAGTTACGCCCAGCGTTGCAGTAATTGATCAGCGCTTTCGCGGTGATTCCTAGGGCCCGTGTTGTCACGTGTGTCTGATTAGTGTTGGTGTCCGGTGAGGGAGCGCTTCCTCTGTGTGGAGTTATTCATCAGAAGGGCTCTCCCCGACTCAATTCCCCAAATGTTCTCAATTACTCATATGTCCGATTTAGGTGTAATCTTGCCTCTCTGCTCACTATTGCCCTCCATGGTAAACTGGAGTACTACATGAGCATTATGAAGGAGTTGCTAGTGGATTTAATCGATGCTTCAGCCTCCAAAAACCCCAAACTGATGCTGCGCCGAACAGAGTCAGTGGTGGAGAAGATGCTCACCAACTGGATGTCCATCTGCATGTACAGCTACCTGAAGGTTTGTGAAGAGTTGAGCAGCTGATGGTACTGTCTGGCTTCAGTTCATTGACTGTATGAGCATTGGTAAGCGTTCGTTTCTCTGACACCCTCAGGAGACGGTCGGCGAGCCGTTCTTCTTGCTGCTGTGTGCCATCAAGCAGCAGATCAACAAGGGCTCGATTGACGCCATCACGGGGAAAGCACGCTACACGCTCAACGAGGAGTGGCTCCTTCGAGAAAACATCGAAGCCAAGCCACAGGTGAGCTTCAACACTCACAACTGACCGTTAGGGCTGGCTCGATACCCCTTTTTCAGAACAGATACCAAAAATCCTGAGTATCTGCCGATACTGATATCGATCCGATACCTGGGCAGTTTTTTGTTAATCAGTGTTGAATTTCTATATCTTAGTGTGTGTTGACCTGATCATGACTTTTTATGTTACACACAATCTACTAAATATAGACAACTTTATTGTAAAACAACAACTAACAAATGCATATATAATTATAATCTATGACAAAAATACTATCACAAACTAGGTTAGTGGATAATTCAGTAGCAAAAGTTACTCTAGAAAAATCATGAGTGCACAATTTGATAAAATCTAAAATTAGTGGGAAAATAAACATTTAGTGGGGAACAAATAAAAGTAAATAAATTTAGTAAGTGATAATATACAATGAATACATTGTTCTTTGTATTGTTGTAAATTACATTCATGAAAACAAGTAATACATTTATATAAATATAAATATATATATATATATATATATATATATATATATATATATACTGTAAAATTAAAAGACATTTCTTTGATACGTTTAGCACAGTAATGAGGCAGAAACATATGATAGATAAGACGAACAAGAAAGGCTATTAATAATCTTTAATTGTGCAAGTGTTATGATACGAAAGGCTCCGCATAGAAAGGTTCAAAGTGAAGAGACATTAATGCGTAGTGTATTAAATCTGTGCAATAGTTTATTGAGCCTTTTCTTTGAACAGTTTTAAATCTAGTCCAGTGTTGTGATCTAACAACCAACTCGATTTTGACGAAGATAAAGTCCTGCAAGATATGCAAAACCATTTATCTTTATTTACAAATCAAGTGTAATATTAGGAACATTTAATAATCTTGTAGAGAGTTTCATCGTCTTGACTCGTAACTGAACGCGACACACAGTTTGAAGGCTGAATGGAGGATCACAGACAGCCGCAACATGAACTTGATTTAAATATTAATCTGTACCTCATATTAAACTGTGGGACGGCGTCAGAAGACTTGAAATATAGTGCGTGGAAACTTTATCATGCTTTATGATGTGGTTAAGGCTCTTAACAATAACACACAATAGTAAATGCGCAATAACGGATTTGGACCGATACACCGATCCGAGAGAAAATGCCAGTATCGGAGCTGATACCGATACTGAATATCAGATGGATGCATCTGTATTCTCCACCTGTGAAATCACACTGATCTGATCCTCTCGTCTCTTCCGTCTGCCTTCCAAAACATCAACGTCTCCTTCCAAGGCTTCGGTATGGACTCGGTGAGCATGCGAGTGATGCACACGGACAGCATCTGTCAAGTGAAGGAGAAAATACTAGAGGCCTTCTACAAGAACCTGCCCTTTTCGCAGTGGCCTCGAGAAGAAGATGTAGATCTGGGTAAAGAATCTCTGATCATGGTGAAATCGAGTCGTTTAGAGCAGACAGACTTGTTAAGCATTGCATCAGAAGAATCAGAACAGGGTAGAGTGAGGAACATTTTCGATTAAATGTGATTGACATGTGGCTGCTTTCATACAGCTCATGCTCCTCTGTGTTGGGTGAGATGTTGACTGAATTTGACCTAGAAGATAATTTGACCATTAAAATATGGGACCAGTCCTAACTGGTTTATCCATAAATGTCAATAAAACTGACTAGGAGTCACTACTCCTAAGTTGTTTTTTTACTTTAATATGTATTATTTTATTATTAGATATCATAATTGAAAAATAATTAAAAAGGCATATGCCATTGTTTTTACTGAATGTAATATTATTTTAAAGCTGCAGCCCGTAACTTGTTTTTTTTTGTTTGGTTATAAATGATCAAAAATCTATTTTTGAGCAAGTACATACCCAGCCAGTGTTCAGAACTATCTGCTTGTAATAATGATTTCTAATTTGAGTGGGACTGGTAGGTTTTCGTGGGAAATACAAGCATGCCTCCGTTCTTCTTTGCATCGTTAACATTTACAGGTCTGTAAACATAAAGAAATTGTCCCGGCTAGAAGGGTATATCACACGTGAGAATGCTACAGACTTTTCTCATAGCAGCTGGAATAATTAAATGTATCATTTTGATGGCGTATTGTAATCCAGAAAGATTTATACAGCAATCATCAGTGACAACTGGAGATTAGTAGTTTATAGATAACATAATACACACTAAATACACATAGTCACGCAATGCTGATGAAGTGAGCATTAACATTTCGAGAACATAGTATATCAATAATAATAATTTGCATGGTTTGATGTGATATGAGCTAAGCGATAGTTAGATTTAATCACCATTGCTAGCACGCAATGTTATTTTTCCCCCCCTCAGTTGGTCAGAACAAAAGTGGCAGACATGTAACTTACTTGTTCAGATGACAATATCCGGTGACATTTTATATTTTGGTCATACTTCCAAGATGTAGAATCTGTGATTCCGAATTACAGTGAATATCTAGCCACACATACTCCTCAAAACATTAGATTCATCCGCGCTGGAGCTGTGCCGGAGCACAACCCACGTAAAGAAGATAATTCCACAAATAACTGCGATTGCAGGTTTCAAACAGAGATGGCGACAAAGAGGCAAAACTTACAGCTTTAAATATGTGAGTAAATGCATATGTTTAATATGAAAAAGCAGTGTATTCAAGTGTAATGTCAGTTTCTGAATGTTTTCTGAATTAATGAAGTGTCAGGTTCAGACTCTTGTAGTGCTTGTCTTGGCTCACTGTGATTGGTCTGTTTCGATCAGAGTGGTTCCCAGAGGGCCGCAGCAGCAGAATCCTGCAGGATCTGGACAACACCTCTGTCATGGAGGACGGCAGAAAAAAACTCAACACCGTTTTCCACTATCAGGTGAGTGTGTGTGTGAGAGAGTATTTGAAAACTCTCGGAAACGGGATTTTGGCAGAATTTGATAACCTACTTCTCTGTTTTACCCCTTCTCTGTTTGTTTGATTAATATTTTGTCTAATTTGATAATGCCATTAGCTGCCATGACTCTTGAGACAAGTGTAACACAAGTTGACCATATTTAAGTCCAATACACTGAATTCAGCAGATTTCCCCCCAAATTAGTGCAGAATAAGTTCATATGAAACTGGCTAATTCACACAGAGCCAACATGGAACCCATGGACAAACACATTCAGGCTCATATCGAGCCTGCATTGGCCCTGCCATGACATGCTGGCGGTGTGACCCCATGACCCCTGTGCGCATCACCCCAATGACCTCTGACCTGTTTCTTTCAGATCCCAGATGGAGCATCACTGGCCATGAGCATGAAGGACAAGAGAGAGAACACACTGGGCCGAGGTGAGGATCACTCCGACCTCACATTTCCTATATCCTACAAACACTGTTATAAACTTCTGGCGCTGCTTAAGTGTTTTCAATCAGCTTTGTTTCTGTTGATTCACAGTGAAAGATCTGGACACAGAGAAATATGTTCATCTGGTGAGTGGCTTGTGTTCGGTCATCATCTGTGCCATACTGATAATCAAGAATCATATTTGATCAGTGATCTGGATTGCTCAAACTAGCTGTTGAAAGCAGATCTTATCATGGTCACGACTCGTTCTTCACTGGGTCTTATACAGTAATGGGAGTTAGTCTTATCTCTCTGGTCAAAACACTCTCTCTACATAAAGATCGATTGTCAGACCCTTCAAACCCAAATTACAAAAAATCCAACCAATCACGTTTCTCATTTGCATTGTGGGGTTTGGCCTTCAGTTTGGGGGGGGGGGGGTAATTTCCCTGATAAAACATTGTTTGGCAAAGCAACAGAGAATGATCTGAAAGGTGATATCAGTTGGGTCTCTCAACCACTGTTCATGGGAAACGATTAATAACTGGCCCAAAGCACTGATTGAATTCGAAAATAGCATGTGAGGAATTACAGCAAAAGCACTTCCCAGAACTGTGAGCAGAAGAGCAGTTACAGCATAGGTCACTTAAGTCAGATGGTGTCACGCTGATAGTAGCAGTGGATATGCATGATCACTCTGAGCTGTTGGATTGATGATTTCTGGGTAATGGCTGGTTTGCCTGCAGGTGCTGCCTCACGACGAACTGAACGAGAACAGGAAGTCCTACAGACACAGTCACAGGAAGAAGGTGTTACCTGAGATCTACCTGACACGCCTGCTCTCCACAAAGGTAGCGCTCGACTCTGCTGTCTGTGCAGATACAGTCACAAGATTCCAGAGCAATAACAATAAGCATCAGTGCAGAATACCCTACTGTCCTCCTAAAGACTCGGAGGGTTGAGAAATTAGAAAAGGTTACTTTCACAACTCTTCTTAAGTCCACACGCAGCACTCGATGAAACCGTAACATCCACTCAGAATGAGCTTTACTGCACTGCACTGAAGCCTCCAGAATATAACAACACGACACAAGCTATGTTTCCATCCAAAGATTCAAATTAAACTTATGCGCAAAACTGGAATAACGCATTAAAACATTTGCGAATAAAGCACAGTTTTCATCCAACGAGAACAAAATCACTTCCTGTAAACTGGCACAAAATATCACTAAGAAAACTAGAAGAAGCCACTGAATATAAAAAAATTCATATATGAAAAATTACTTGCACCTTGATCAGACGAAACACAATAAAAGCTGTCAATGCTTTTGGGGGCGGATGCTGCTGTTTGGGAATAAAGTCGTGTAAGACAATTATACAGAAATACTTTGACGACAGACTTTGCTCAGGCTTTTCAGAACGACCATAACAACACATAAATGCTGTGAACGAGATCGGTCCGCTGTTAGCCCTCTCATTGCACAAAGTCACATGACTTTTTCGATGCGCATGCAATAATTTCCATATTGTCGGATACAATTTTTATTGTACTCAATTGTGCTCACACGTTTTTTATGCACATTTTTAGAATGTATGCTCATCTTGGCATTTCCATCAAGCATTTTTTCTATGCGATATTCCAAAATGCACATAAAAATATATTGACGGAAACAGCTACAGATCAAAAAATGATAAAGGATAAAAAGGTCAAACAAAGATACAGTACACTGCTATGTCTCTGTGCAGAAGCAGGAACCCAGGGTTAATTTAGTGTAGAAGTGACCCATGTCTACAGATAGACTATTGTGCAAGTCTCTCGTCTCTCCAGATGCAGCTGGATATAACTCAATCTCTACTGCATCACCCACCGGATCCAGCGTTTGCTCAATCCAGTCACATGATCATGACAGCACAAACAGCGCATCAACACACTGCAACGGTTGATGTTGGGAAAAGGTCATGAAGACAAATGATGATGTATTATGTGAATGTGTTTGTCTTGCACAGGGAACCCTGCAGAAGTTCCTGGACGATCTGTTTCAGGCCATCCTCAGCATTCCTCCAGAGAGACCACCACTAGCTATCAAATACTTCTTTGACTTTCTAGAAGAACAGGCGGACAAGCGCGGCATAACCGACCCTGACACGTTACACATCTGGAAGACCAACTGGTATGGATGCACTGAACCATGAGCCGTTTGTCATTCTGCACAATCCGTCGCTTCATGTTTCATGGAAATGTAATAACTTGCTCCGCCGCAGTCAATTAATTGCTGACCACTAAGGTCGCTTACTGTTCAAGTCCTTGTAACCAAATACTTGTCAGGCAGAGGCACTTATTACCTTCCATTCAGTTCCCTGTGGACGAAACAAGTCCCTGCAGCACATTACAGAGGTTCAAGGGGTTTGACTAGTAGTAGTAGCCCTTTATTGTCACTAGTCACAAGTACCAGCGAAATTAGCCATCAACCTGTCCATACATACACAACATACATATGACAACAGGGTAGACAGAACAGGAAGACAACAGGAAAAATACAGCATTTACATGAGGAGAGAGAGGAGGAAAAAAAAATTAACCCCCAGACTATGCTCCATTGGGGACTACAGTGAGAATGATACGAGCTCCAGCTAATGATCCTGAAGGAGAAAGAGCAGGAGCAGTGGATGAGTGTTAACTGTGATGTTCTCTCTGCAGTTTGCCTCTGCGATTCTGGGTCAACATCCTGAAGAACCCTCAGTTTGTCTTTGATATCGATAAGACGGATCACATGGACGCGTGTCTGTCTGTCATCGCTCAGGCTTTCATCGACGCCTGCTCACTCTCTGACCTGCAGCTGGGCAAAGTAAGAACACACACACACACACGGGTTTTCATGTTTTATGGGTTCATTTCATAGGTGTAATGTTTTTTCTACTGTACAAACAGTATTCTCTATGCTCTTTAGACCTACACCTAAACCTACCCTTTACACACAACAACAGGCACTTCAAAACACTTGATTCTGTGTGATTTATAAGCTTCTTTCCTCATGGGAACAAAAAATGTCCCCATGAAGACATTGGCAGCATTCAACACAGGACCGTCTCTTCATGGGACATCAGAAGAATAAAGTGAATTAAACTCTTTAAATGAGCAATGGGAGAGAATTAGACAATGACCCCTCTGGTCAGATTCTCTCGTACTGTAGTTTCTGCCATTCATGTCTGAAGTTGTAGTCACCTTTGCGAGCAAAAACAGGTCCATTGTGTATGGTCAAGTATGAAGCACAGCTCACACAGAAATCACTTTCAAACCAAGCAGCTATCTGGTGGTCAACGCTACAAATTAATCTGACCAAAACCAGCATGGGGGAGCTTTTCACCCTCACGCTGAACTCCCAAATCACACAGATTTATATTGGATTCTATCGCATGCAGAAATTTGCAGAGCAGTGTGAGCGCATCTCAAGGATTAAACCAAGGATTAAGTAATATAGTCTGAAAAAACTATATTGATTGCAGCAGGTTTCATTTGTATATAGAGCATTTGCTGATAGTTGAGTATACCGAAAAGACAACGGTATTGGATAGAGCAAAGAGGCCATGAAGCGCAGGAAGCAGCAGATCGAAATGATACGAAGACTCTTTACCGTATCGTACGTGACCTGACAAGAACAAGAAGGGGACAAGGAGCTCCCATCAAAGATAAGTATGGCAAGGTACTGCTGACAGCTGAACTTCAAGGACATGCTCAACCAATCAATGCCGACAGAGCTTTTGGCCTTCAACCCACCCGCCCCTGACAAGGATCTGGCCGTGTAGACGGCAATAGCGATCCGCCTACTAAAGAATTACGAAGCACCAGGATTAGATATGATCTCAGGAGAAATACTAAAACATGGTGGCCATCCCATCGAACAACTAACCACTCTCTTAAATACATGCTGGGCAACAGCTGAAGTCCTAGAGGATTGACGAAGAGGAGTCATCATCAAACTCCCAAAGAAAGGAAATCTCGCTGATTGGAACAACCGGAGAGGGATCACGCTCCTATCAGTTCCTGGAAAGGTATTCTGCATCGTCCTTCTACGGTGCCTAAGAGAAGCAGTTGACAAGAAGCTTAGAGAAGCTGGATTTCGTTGTGGTCAATCCTGCAATGACCAAATCCTTACTCTATGAAACATCATCAAACAGAGTTTGTAATTTCATCAACGAATATCCATCGATTTTATCGTCAAGGCATTTGACAGCGTGCACTGAGCATCACTGTGGTGCATTGCTCATGACTTCGGCATACCCGAGAGCTTCGTCAACATCTTGCTGCTGCGTGCGAACTGAAACTGGAAACACCAATTTCTTTACCATCGAGATTGGTGTACGACAGGGGTGTATCCCCCCCCCCCCCCGTTCCTCATGGCGGTTGACTTCGTCATGCAAAAAGCTATGCACCACCCTGAATTTTGAATTCCATGGCCAGGATCCGAACGGCTAATGAACCTTGATTTTTCTGACGACATTGTCCTACTTGGAACAACAAGGAAGAACATACAAGAAATGACAAAGAGACTGGAACAAGAGGCGGCCGAGATAGGGCGTCACATATGTACAACTAAAACATATGCGAGTCGGATACGCCACAAATTACACCAAACATGCTCCTCTAAATATTGGACAATAACCAATTGAGGAAGTGGACAAGTTCACCTATTTGGGCCGCATTTTGACGAGTGATGGAGATGCTGAGCATGACGTCACATGCCGGATTGGCAAAGCTTTAGCAGTCTTCCAAAGACTCAAGCTCATTTGGACAGCCACAACAATTTCCATCAAGACCAAGGAGCGTCTATTTAGCAGCATCGTCGTACCAACAGCAATCTATGCGGCGGAAACTTGGAAAGATGTGTGCGAGAATTGCTCAAAGACTTCATGTCTTTCAGCAGCGATGTCTGTGAAGAATTCTGGGTGTATTGTACAGAAACCATATTAGCAATGATGAGATTCATCGTAGAACTGACATTCGCCCACTCCAAGAAGTTGTCACCGAATGTCGACTAAGATTTGCTGGTCACATCCTTCGACGACCACCTTCTAGACACGCAAGAATCGCCCTCCTGTGGAAACCACCCCACGGCAAGAGAAAACAAGTTTTACTTTCTCCGCTTCAACAACTCCCGGCAGCAGCGTAACAGCTCGTAAATTCATGTTCGTGCAAATGGATGAGACGGACAAAGTTACCAATGCATGCCATTTCTTTACTCCGCCTTGTACTGTCAGGTCTGCAGTGCAAACTAGCTCCTGGGTGGACTTAAAATAAAACAGAATACAACTCTCTTTCTCTGGCTCACAGTGAGTACCCGTCACTCCAGCATATTTTTTTAACTACTCTACATATAATGCATCTCACTTTTGACTACAACTCCTGTACATAGCTGTCTAAAAGCGGCAACTCCTATTTCCTCTCTCCTGCAACACAAGGTTGACCACAAATAACTTAGCATCGTACCTTTATTGAAGATCTGAAAGCCGTCAGTGTTTCATGGGATGAAACCAAAAACATTGCGGCCGATCGATCAAGTTGGAGGACACTTGCCACCCTATGCGCCTCACGGCACAGGCAGACCCAAGTCTAAGTCCAAGTTAAGCATACAGAGGATAAATCCCTGGCTGATCTTAAAATAGTCTTGATCATTAATGACACATTATAATCTCTCCGATCACAAACAACACACAGGTAATCAGTGGAGCAAATCTTACAGTGTCGTACACGTTCTGCATCTAATCGATTGCTTTCTTTATTGCAGGATTCTCCCACCAATAAGCTGCTGTATGCCAAAGAGATCCCGGAGTATAAGAAGAGAGTGCAGTGTTACTACAAGCAGATTCAAGAGATGGCACCGCTGAGCGAGCAGGAGATGAATGCTCACCTGGCCGAGGAGTCGCGGGTGAGCCGAGATGATATAAACAATCACACTGTTGAGATTTGCTTTGTAGTCTTGCATATATTGCTTTACGTGAGGGTACTGTGTGTAAGATTTGATACACTTATAGTAGCTGTACTAGGGCTGTAAAAAAAAAAAAAAAAATCGAATTTCGAATATTCGTCAAATTTAAAATAAAAATCCACGTTCGATTGCAAATGCTGCATTCAAATTTTTCGTGTCCGTCAGGCAGCTTGGCACACAAAATGTGATGACGAGGTGTTGTTGCATTTTAATGCTTTTTTTTTGCCTGCACATTCACAATATTGCAGAAAAAGAGAACATCAATGTGGAGATGTTGTTTACCTCAAAAGTGAAACCAAGCCGTTCACACGGCAGAACGCATATTTATTGGATTTTCTGTCATCGTTGCACTCGCGTCTCACACAAGAGAGCCCAAAGCCATGTACAATTCATGTAAATTCAACTTAAAAAAAACATGTAGCCAAATTACTAGATTAAGAAACTAGCTTGCTAGCGAACGTGCATATTAACAGCGTAAACATGAACCTTGCGATCATATGAT
>QVTF01008627.1:12500-30000 GCA_003573665.1 Oxygymnocypris stewartii | reverse complement strand
CTGCATTTACATATTCAAGAGGTATTTTGAAGTGTGTTTGCTCATCTGCAATACATCTCTAATATGTTTCCAGTAGATGTAAATATCAATTAGAGATTTATTAAATGCATGTAAAACTGCTTCTGAGACGTTTATCAGATTACACAGCAGATGTTTCCCAGATCTTTAGCAGACGTCTTACAGATATACTTGTGCTGTCTGGGTAGTTGAGATGCAGTTCAAAATTAACTTTTATCAATGTCATTCATAATGTCTAAATATAATTTAATAAATACTATATATATATATATATATATATATATTAGGGAGTGGAAATGGCTGATAAGCCTATAAGTACTTTTCTGCAGCCATCTAATAGTGGTAATTTAATGTATTTTTTTTTTTTAAATAAGTGGTTGCTCTCCTACATTATGAAACGTTTAGTTTTATAAATGGGGCAACCTATGAAGGATGAACAAATAATGTAATCACATTAAAAATAACTTTAAAATTCGGTAATACTTAAAGTTTGAAGTACTGGGAAAAGTTGTGTGAAGCATTTAAAAACAGTTTAAGACATTAGACCATTTCTGCCACAAGTTGTTCCTGTAACGTTAGTTATATTAAATCCATGGTGAATGGTGGAGATGTGTTTATTGCACAATTTTTCTCGTGGTTTCCACATCAGTGGCGTTTGTTCTGATGTCTGTAGTTTAACATAATTCTGTGCCGAATTTGAATGCTTCTCACAAGATCTGACAGAGATGTTATTGATTCTACTTTATTCACTGTATCTCCCAGCGCTGTGTATAACGGTGTTCAAGGTTCAAGGTTTCTTTATTTGTCACATAATAAATTATACAGGGTATAATCAAAAGTGAAATGTAAATCAAATCAGGTCCGCTCAGTGGACAGTGCAAAATAATAAAAAAAATGATATAAAAGTAACACAACACAAGAGCATATATATGGTAAAAAATGAGAAATAAGAATAAAATGTGCAATGGAATAAAAAGTGCAAAACAATGAGATGTGCAAAACAATAGATGTGCAAAAAAACAGTGTACTGGGACTTAATAAATAGTAATGTGAATAAGAGGGATGTGCAGACGGGTTGTTCAGGGTATGTACATAAAGCAGCAGTACGGGTGGTGAGAATATTTACAGTTAACAATCTTGTAAGTGTTTATGAGACTGGGTTTGTGTTAAGGAGCCTGATGGCCTGAGGGAAGAAGCTCCTCCTCAGTCTCTCGGTTTTTGCCATCATGCTCCTGAAGCGCTTGCCAGATGGCAGTAAACAGAAAAGATTGTTACCGGGGTGATTTGAGTCTTTGAGGATTTTAGCAGCCCTGCTTTTGCAGCGTTTGAGGTAGATGGCCTGCAGAGAGGGGAGAGTAGACCCTGAGATGCGCTCAGCTAAGCGCACGACTCTCTGTAGAGCTTTGCAGTCCTGGTTTGAGGAATTTCCATACCACACTGCGATGCACTGAGTAAATACACTTTCTATGGCCCCTGAATAGAAAGTTTTCAGGATAGCTGGTGAGACCCTGAATTTCCTCAGCTGTCGCAGATGGTACAGCCTTTGCCTGGCTTTCTTAACCTGAGTCTGAATGTGTGTAGTCCAAGTCAGGTCCTCGAAGATGTTTACACCGAGGTACTTGAAGCTACTCACCCTCTCCACAGGGGTCCAACTGATCATAAGAGGGGTGTAGGGCCGCTGCTGTCTCTTCCTGAAGTCCACTATCAGCTCTTTAGTTTTGCTCACGTTCAGAGAGAGACAGTTGTCCTGGCACCATGAAGTGAGTCTCTCCACCTCATCCAAGTATGCGGCCTCGTCATCGTTGTTAATGAGGCCCAGAACCACAGTATCATCTGCAAATTTGACAATAGAAGTGGAGCTGTGAGAGGACACACAGTCGTGGGTGTACAGAGAGTAGAGCAGGGGGCTCAGGACACAGCCCTGTGGGGCTCCTATGTTCAGGGTGATGGAGTTGGAGGTGAACTGGCCGACTTTCACCACTTGTGGTCTGGCGGTGAGGAAATCTTGAATTCAGTCACAGAGTGAAGTGTTAAGGCCGAGGTCTGAGAGTTTGACAGCTAGCTTGGTGGGGACTATAGTGTTGAAAGCTGAGCTATAGTCAATGAATAGCAGCCTGACATAGTTGCCATTTTTGCTGTCGATGTGAGTGAGGGAGGAGTGCAGTACCTGAGAGATGGCATCATCAGTAGACCTATTTGGCCGATAGGCAAACTGAAGAGGGTCCAAAGACTGTTTCTTTAAGAGTCTCTCAAAAACCTTCATGACTGTCGATGTGAGGGCAACTGGACGATAGTCATTCAGGCAAGAGGGTTTACTGTTCTTAGGCACAGGGATTATGACAGATTTTTTGAAGGGGGTGGGAACCACAGAGGTAGCAAGGGACTCATTAAAGATGGAAGTAAACAAGCAGCAAGCTGATCAGCACAGGACCTCAGAACGCGGCCAGTAATCCCATTGGGTCCTGCTGCTTTTCTGACGTTCACTCTCCTTAGTTCCCTCCAAACGTCATCCTCTGACACGGTGATAACATGATCGCTGCTCTGTCTGCTGCTTCCTGGCGCACTGCTCGGCAGAGTCGCGCCACCATTACATTCAAAGCGGCCGTAGAAGGTGTTTAGCTCTTCGGCCAGCAACGGATCTGCTCTCACCTCTGCAGAGGAGTTATTTCCAGAGGAACAGATGGTCTTCAGTCCCTGCCACATGCGTCGAGAGTCATTGAGCTGGAAATGTGACTCAATTCTCTCTCTGTACCGGCGTTTAGCAGCTCTAACTGCTCGACGGAGAGCGTAGCACAAAGCTTTGTACTCGCTCATGTTTCCTGACAAAAGACCGGCGTTGTATGCGGCAGTGCGATGGTTAACCGCATCATGGATTGATCTGTCCACCCACGGTTTCTGATTAGAAAAAGTCCTTATTGTTACCGTTTCAGTGGCCTGTTCAGTTAGCGTGTTTACGAAGCTTAATGCTACCTCCGTGAATTCGCTGACGTCAGATGAACTCGCCCGGAACATGTCCCAGTCAACGTCATCAAGAGCCGCCTGTAGCATAGCTTCAGAGTGGGAGGACCAGCGCGTCACTTCCCTTTCCACCGGCGGTTCATGAACGATCCTTTGTTTGTATTCCGGTGTGAGGAAAATGGCGGCATGATCTGATTTGCCAAAAGCCGGCAGTGAGTGGGCTTTGTAGGCATTTTTGAGCGGAATGTAGCAATGATCGAGTGTATTCAGTCCTCTGGTTGGACAGGATATATGCTGATGAAAGTTCGGCAATACCTTTTTTAGGTTGGCTTTGTTAAAGTCTCCGGCGATGAAGAAGGCAGCATCAGGATGTATGTTGTTATATCCACTGAGCACATCGTGAAGATTGGACAAAGCCAAGCTAGTGTCTGCCTGAGGTGGAATGTAAACGGCAGACACGAGGATCGATGTAAACTCCCGGGGAAGATAGAATGGGCGGCAGATAATGGAGAGATGTTCTAGATGAGGCGAGCAGGAACGAGACAGAATGGAGATATTTCTGGGGTCACACCATTTCTTGTTAATCATGAAACACACTCCACCACCTTTGGTTTTTCCGGCCTCGGCTGTTCTGTCCATCCGTAAAACAGAGAAGTTATCAGATGGCGTTACAGCGGTGTCCGGGACCGTCGTCGTGAGCCATGTTTCGGTCAAACAAAGGATGTTACGGTCTCTAATGTCCCGTTGGAAACTTATCCTGGCTCTAAGATCGTCCATCTTATTCTCCAAGGATTGGACATTAGCGAGAAGAATACTCGGTAGAGGAGGACTGTGAGCCCTTTTCCTCAGTCTGTTGTGATTCCAGCGCGTCTCCCGCGGTGTTTCCTTCGTCTCCTGTGGTTATTCAGGTGGTCATTGCTCACCTCGGTGCTCCGAAGTATCTCCAATGGCCACGCTGGATCCGTGGATAAAGTGTCATGAATCAGGTTAGTGTAGCGCTGTCCAATGTCCAAAAGTGTTCTTCTGTCGTACATAATCATTGCAGACGATATACGTATAAAAAGAGAAGTTAAAAAGTAAAAAATAGGTAAAAAAACACATAAAAAGCACAATTCTGAGCGGAGCTAATTCACAGGCGTCTGAACTCAGCAGCGCCACCGGAAGAAAGCGAGTAGCGTGATCGAGAGCAGCCCACGGCTTCGGTCCGAGCAGATAAACGGTCTGTAGCCCAAACGGGTAGTGCGGATTCGTTCCGCTTTCGGTTCGTTTGTCCGATGTAGCTCTTGTAAATCGGGCATGAAGAGAACGCAAAGCTGTTCATTCCATTTTTGGAACTGAGAAACAACCTTTCTTTGACTGAATGCGCATTGCGATGACGTCACAAGACGCGTCTAAGCGCAAAATCTGCGGCAATTTGGAAAATAGTGGAGTTTGCTTGATTTTGCAATAAATTCAGCGATCGCAGAATCCTGGAGGGACTGTCAGACGCTCACTGAACAGAGCAGATTCAGAGAAAGAGCTGCGTGCATCTCTACTACTCACCTCTCTCTCTGTCTGACAGCAGCAGCACACGCATCTTCAAACGCACACACACACACACCAATACAGGAAAATCTGGACCACGGCCAATCAGAGGGTTTGGTCCGCCCTTCACTATCTCTGATTGGTTTAGACCACGATATGAGACTAACGTGTCTGTTGTCGAACAGCAGAGAGACTTTCTGAGTCATTAGGACCCTTGAGAAATTAGGTCGCACTCTAGAGCCCTGGTGTGTGTGTGTGTGTGTGTGTGTGTGTGAGTGAGAGAGTGAGTGAGTGTATGTGTGTGAGCATGTATGTGTGTGTGTGTGTGTGTGTGTGTGTGTGTGAGCGTGTGTGTGAGTGAGAGAGTGTGTGTGAGCGTGTGTGTGTGTGTGTGTGTGTGTGTGTGTGAGAGAGCTTGTGTAACTGTGTGTGTGAGTGAGAGAGTGAGCGTGTGTTTGTGCATGTTTATGTGGTTTATGAGGACACACATTTGTATAATGACATGGGTATGAGAGGAATTACAAGGAGAAGGTTATTTATGAGGACATCTTCATGGTCCCCATAATTAAAAACGTTTATAAATCATACAGAGTGAGTTTTTTGGGGGGAAAGTAGAAATCCCTCTCCTGTGAGGGCTAAGTTACAGAGGTGTAGGTTTGGTGTAGAGCAATAGCACATACAGTTTTGTACAGTATAAAAACCATTATGCCTATGGTGAGTCCCCGTAAACCATAAAAACGAATGTGTGTGTAAGCATGTGTGTGTGTGAGCATACCGGCAGCAGGATGCAGATGCCCCAGACCGATATGAAGGTAAATTGTTGAGCTGTGATTGAGCTCATTTCTGCTGACAGCTGTGCTCTGAATAGGGCTCATTTGGCATGAAAGTGCAATCGCATGGGGGTTTGCAAAACAATGCTGATTATTGTGAATGTGCAGAGCACTGCACTGCATTGTGTTTGGATTCTCTCTCTTTCTGGTAGATTTTTTTTAAGCATTTCCAACTTCAATGCATTTAGTTTTGCAATCTGAACAGATAACACTACATGTGCTCATTTCAGTCGTAAAGGTGAAGTATGCAGTTCCTGCCTAATGTCATCTAACAGAACTAGAGAAAAATAAAGCATATTTCAAACAACTTTTCACTCTTCACACCTTTGTTTACTCATATCCTTACAGTATCTTACCATTTTATCTGGGGCTTGACAGTTAAGAGCTAACACGAGATTATCCTGCCTTTCAAGAAGAAACTTTTGAATCCCAAACGTTCCATCAAATTCTCCAAACTCAGCCTGCTATATTAGCCACACCCTAAACTAAGTGGCCACGCCCCAAATCCAGCCTGATACAGTGGCCAAATCCCAAACTCAGCCTGCTATAGTGACCACGCCCCAAACCCAGTCTGCTACAGTAGCCACGCCTCAAACCCAGTCTTCTACAGTAGCCACGCCCCAAACCCAGTCTTCTACAGTAGCCACGCCCCAAACCCAGTCTGCTACAGTAGCCACGTCTCAAACCCAGTGTGCTACAGTAGCCACGCCCCAAACCCAGTCTGCTACAGTAGCCACGCCCCAAACCCAGTCTGCTACAGTAGCCACGCCCCCAAACCCAGTCTGCTACAGTAGCCACGCCACAAACCCAGTCTGCTACAGTAGCCACGCCCCAAACCCCGCCTGATAAAACACGGTAAAACTGTTTGCACTACAAACCAGTGTGTTCATAATAAAAAGGTAAGACACACCAATTTGCAATATCAAGCAGCAAAACGAGCTGATTTGTACATCTACAAATGACAAATAACTCTCCTCTTTAAAGCTTAATGCTTTAGCTGCTGTATTTTAAAGCAAATATACTAGAATATAACAATTATTTTGTGATCTTCGGTTGTGATTAGCGCACCTCTGATGACATTTAATGATTTACTTAATAAAAGTGACTGCAAACTGTTCCATTAATGTGTTCAGTGAAAGCAGTGTGAACAGACTCAGAGACGCATGCATGAATCCTGTCATAGTCCCATCTCCTCTAATAACTGATGTCAGAATACCTTTGATAAAGACAGATAAACTAAGTATATATTGCTGTGTGTGTCTCAGGTGGTAATGGTGCTGGACTCGAGCCCGACGGCTCGACGCACTCAGCTGCAGCACAAGTTTGAGCAGGTCATCGCGCTGATGGAAGACAACATCTACGAGTGCAGCAGTGAAGCCTGAGCCCACATTCCTTCCCTAACCGTCACCTCAAAGGACAGAAGCCCTGCGTCCATATCTGATCAAAACTGTCCCACGTTTATTGAATCAATGTGGAAAATCAAGTGAAGAAGTGACGTCTATAACGCTTCATGTGATGAGTTTGTTGGTTTTCAATCGCTATAGTATTCAACTATTGACTTTGTTTAATTAATTGTGGACTCCGGGGTCCTGATGCCCTGCGGTCATGTGGCGCACTGACCCCACTCTCGAGGAGAGCCAATTATGCACTGGATTATACAAGACCTTCTCCATAGCAATATTTAAAGCTGTATGATGATTTCATAGTGTTATGATGGGATATTTGTGCCTGCGCTGTTCAACGGCAGTCCATTTTAATTCCACGAGGCCTTGCATTTGTATTAATTATCATTTGAAGGGTTTGGGTCTTTCTTGAATGGGTCCAAACCAAAGCGTGTGCATCATTTTTGTAGATATTCTGCTGAAAATGTTGATTTTAATTTTTTTGGAGAAAGGGAAATTTTATCAATAAAGAAACTTTACTAAAACGTTTCCAGTTCTCTTTGTCACATCCATGCACATTTTAGTAAAAAAAATTGTTTTACATGAGCCTTTATTTCTGCATTGCCTCAACATTTTGTAATCTGCAGGCAAATTCAGGTCTTTGCACATTTAAATATTCAATCATAATTCTTTCACAGACAACATTTACATCTAAATGTTGTTTCGCTGGGTGCGTGGTGAACCTCCCGAGGTCTCCTCTGGCTTCAGCACTCAGTCTCATGTCTTATCAACATCAAACTTTATAAAGAAACAGCACATGGACTCAAAAGGTTAACCGGTAAAAATCAAAACTTTACAACTGTAACTGACCATAGCTAAATATTCATCTAACAGCTGGAGTCTCAGGCAGAACCAATGGAGCAGCTGTTTGGATAAGTCCAAAGAGATGCCATCAAGTTACTAAACACATCAAGTATTTTCCATGTAAATACACATACATAGACTATGGAGATCTGGTTGGCCAGTGTTTACAAAAGAGGTAAGATTGAAGGACAGAAATGAGTGAAGTAGTAGATGCAGTTGTTGGCTGGATGAGCAGAAGCCAAGTAGATGCGGAGGGACATATTTGGCCTGTCGGAGGCTGCTGGGTGGTTTTGTCCAGCTGTCGATCAGGCGGGAGCCACCTGACTGGACGAGACCACTGAGGACTGAGTCTTACTGGAGGCCATCATGCTGGTCTCCTCCTCACCAAACGGGTTCTTTCCACAGCAGACCGTAGTGAGCATGCAGTTCCTGAACTGGACCAATGTAAACACATTCAGGATTATATACAGCAGGCGTCTGTTGTAGCCTGCTGTAGCTACTCTGTTAGGTAAAATGGTAAGTAATAAGCCTATGAAGTTGAACTATTCAGTTTATTAGCCATTAGCCTGCAAGCTTATTAGATGTCATATGACGTTTGCTCATTCGCGAGGCACATTGAGATCCACCCCACACAGCCCAAATGTTCCCTCTTTTAGATTTTAATAAACTATATCAGTTCAGCCAGTTACTCTTAGAAGTTTGTATTCTGGTGGATGGCACAGTGCTGTCTGCTCTCCTTCTCTTCAGTGTTGTTCATAATGTCTGAGTGAGTCAACGAATTATTCACTCAACCCTTTTATTCAAAAACACTGATTCATTCAGGAACGAAAGAGCACTTGATGCTTAATTACACACAACTGCTGCGTCCCAATTCGCATACTATCCGTCCTAAATAGTATTCGAAATAGATCCCAAATCATAGTATATTTAAAAAAGTATGCCAAAGACTAACACTTCCAGTTAGAATTTGAAGTACAGATCGATGCACACTCTAACGACTAATATTGCGCTCAGTTAGAACTACAAACGCGCATTAAAAAGTGTTAAAAAACTACAAACATAACGGATATGCGCAACAGACGGACAGAGAAAGGGATTTGAGGGATAAATAATCAATGTCTGACCTGATTAAAAAATATTAATGTTATGTGCGTTATATTTATATTTCATCTGCAGCAACAGTGTGAACTTTTATAATGATACGTTTTGTCATTAATTTTTAAATGCATCATTATGCAAACATATGAACAGAGTACTCGGCATGAAAGACCCACACTGTGCTTCTTAATTTCCTACCAATATGGTAGGAAATCAAATTAAAAGAAATGTGGATGATTTTAACTGATGAGATGATTGACAGGCAGTCACTGTCCCATATACGGGACACCTAAATTTACTTCAATATATTACCATTTAATCCTAATCTAATCATGACAAACTATATGTCCCTGGAAAGGTCCAAGACTCCTAAATAGATATTTTACCACTGTTTGTTGTTAGGAGCAGTAATGGATTCATTTATGACAAGAGTGCACCTCAAAACATATACACCATAACAGGAGCGCTGACCTTTGACACAAAAATGATATTCGTTTCCTTTCATTCTTATCATATGTTTTAGCAATCATCTTATATTATATATCATTTGAAAGCTTAAAACCTCAAAATTCATCCTGTGAAAACCGTTTTGAAATTGGACATTGTGTTATATATAAATTGTACTTTAAAATCTTTTAGCGCGCTCCAATCAAACCTTTTGATAATCTTGACAAAACACATATCATCGGAAAGATCTGAGTCTTAAGATTCCATATTTGGTGATAGGAGCAACTCTGAGAGAAAAAGTGTATACATTTGTGACAGAAAAATGCATTAAAATAAATTAATGGGTTTGGATGGCACCCGGTGGCTGTTTGTGGTATAACGCCTAAACAAAATTGCATAGTAACCACTTTTTATTTTGTCAACTTCAAATTTGGAACACAACTTATTTAGACATATGGCTTTAATTTTATGCCAAATTTGGATTAAAACCTATTTTGTAAAATAAGTATTTTTTATAAAATAAAAATAGTACAGTACATTTTATTTACAGTAAATTTAAACTTGTATTAATTTTTTTGACATTATTTCACTTCTGCAATAATCTGCAGATTGTCTTCTTTAAAAAGAGACCAACCTTAGGTCTGTATTCAAAAGCATTCATGAATTAAAACAATTTAACAGTACACTTTCAAGTCTATTTTCAAAAAGAGGGTGACTGGTAAAGGGTTAAACAGTTAGAGGATGCTCGTAACTAAGCAACCGAGCATCACTTAAAGACACAGTAGTATGTCCCAAAGCGTGCCTACTATTCTGCTACATACTCAAAACTATGTACTTTTTCTTCACTAAAAGAGTACATACTTTTAGGGCATAGTATAAGTAGGCAAACACTTTTTCTTTAGAACAGTTTTTAGTTAGTATACTTAGTACATGATTTAGAATGGTCTCACCTGTCTGTTGAGTATTATGTAGATGACCGGGTTGTAAAGCGCTGCACTCTTAGCAAAGAAAGCAGGTATCGTCATGACTACAGGACCAAACTCCGTCCCCTGATTAGCAAAGATGTACCAGGCCACGCTGGCATACGGCACCCAACACACTAAGAACGCGATCACCATGACAATCACCATACGCGTCACTTCCCGCTCGGCCCTCTGGGTCGTCTCTGATTCCTGCTGCTGAGCAGCAGCCTGATGACAAAAAACACATGATAGAAAACAATGACCACTATATGTGCTGTTCGTGGTCCTGGATGCTGATTGGTTCAGTGGTCCAGCGGTGTTGACAATATAGCTGCTCATCACTAATAGAGGTCAACTATTAACCTGACATGTCAGGAAGTAGATCGTGTGTCCTTTGTATAGTAACTGCTTTAAAAAGTCTGTGCTTGTTTGTTATATATGAAATAGTTAATTTAAAGGGATAGTTCACCCAAAAAAGGTGGCCGGCTAACCAAAACTGTCTGGTTCGTGTTCTAGAGAAAATAGAAATACGTGTCTTACCGCACGGACAGTGCAGAGAAGGCGACTGTAGCAGAAGAAGATGATGAGCATTGGGATGGAGAAGTGCAGGATGAACATGTAGATGACAAACGAGGTGTTGTTGATCTCAGGTTTGGGAGTGTAGTAATCTATTCCACAGGAGCACTGCATTCCCTCTGGAATATACCTGCACACAGTCACATGACCAACAAACCTCCGGTCAGGACATCAGCATCAGTTCATGAGCTCATTGTCCTGTCATGGACTGCTCAGCTTCACACTTCACGGTTGTGGGGAATTCAGGATTCAGTGTTTTGCTGAAGACTGTGATGGAGTACCTGGACCAGCCCAGCAGGGGCGGCATGCAGCAGGTGAGGGCCATGACCCAGGTGAAGCCCACCCCCACGATGGCGTGCTTCTCTCCGAAACGAAACGACGTCATTGGCTTACACACCACAATATAACGCTCGACAGCCAAAACCACCAGAGACCACAGCGCGATCTCACCTGACAAACACAGAGAAGCTCTCCATTACTTCAGCTCCAAACTTGGTCTCCTCTTAGTCCACTTTAGAGATGGTATAGAGCAGCGGTTCTCAAATCTGGACCATTCCTGCAGAGTTTCGCTCTTACCCTAATCAAACACACCTGAGCATGCTAATCAAAGTCTTCAAGATCATTAGAAAATCACAGGTTGGTGAGTTTGATCAGGGTTGGAGCTAAACTCTGCAGCAGATTGGAACTCCATGGTAAGATTTGAGGAATCCTGGTATAGAGGATAGTTTACATTTGAAGATGATCTATAAATATTGTACATATGTATGTGTCGTTATACATATAATAGTTGTGAGGTTAGTAATTCAAGTTTTGCAGTGATATTGGGGATTATGAAATAATCTGTATGGTTCTGGTTTCAATGTTTTGGTATCATGATAAACCTGTTACAGTCTGAATGCAGAATTACTATAAACTTATGTATATATATATATATGATGGGATTTCTTTCCCTTTCAGACCTCATCTGTTACTCACATTATAACTGTATAATATGTGATCCTTAATTCTGGGGAGTACTTGAAACTGTAGGTGCAAGAACATCCAAGTCCTGCATGAATTGAGGATGTCACCAGCTAAGATGGTGTCCCTCCTCATATTTTATCAGGCTAGTCAACTGTTTGAGGTTGAGCTGCCTCCCCAGATGTTGCGATCTATTAGGCAGGTGGCTCCCTATGTTGCCAAGTCTAGACAGTGGCATCAAGAGTGAGTAGCTCCCCGTAAGCCCTCCTTGATAAGCCGTCTTTAGGGTCGATGATAGATAAGCCTCATCTTGCTCAAGAGGGCCATCATGCTGAGGCCACCGTTCTCTAAAGCTCTGCCTAGATAGCAGTATTGAGTTTTGTACTGCTCTCTGTGAGCCTCCTTGGAAAGCTGCCCTGACCATAGGATGTAGTTAGGCCCACTCTCACTTGAGAGAGTCATTTGTTAAGCCTCCTTTCACTATTCGAAAGTCATCCTGTTAAGTTCCACTTGCCTGAGCTCCACCTAGGTCCTCTATGATGCTTCCTTAACAGGCGTAGGATGTAGCTAGGGTGACTCTCGCTTGAGACAGTAGCTATGCTAGGCCTCCATCCACTTGAGCTCTGCTAGGGGCTAGGATGCTGACTCTCTGCTGAGTGCTGCCTCCTTGGCTGCCTTTGAAGTGGAATGTTGTTAGGTTTCCCCTCGCTATAGAGAGTCATCCTGCCGAGGCTTCAGCTTTCTAGAGCACCACTGAGATAACATTTTGAGCCTGTAAGCCTCCTTGAAAAGTTGTCCCAAGTGTAGAACGTAGTTAGAACTCCTCTTACTTGAAAAAATAATTCTGCAGAGGCCTGAATCCATTAACCTCACCCAGGCAGTAGTGCCAAGTTGTTATACTCTCTGTGAGCCTCCTTTATAGCTATCCTTAATTTAGGGCATATGTGGGCCTCCTCTTGCTTTAGAGAGTTGTCATGTTGAGGCCTTGGTCCTTACAGCTTGAGTAGGCAGAAGTACCTAATTTTAAGGCTCTATGTGATTCTCCTTGGTCACTGCCTTTAATTCTAGAGGATTCCTAAGCCACCACTCAGTTGTCCTTTTAAGGCTTTCACCCCCCTCCCCCCCCCCCCCGGAGCTGATTTTAACTAGCAATTCTGAGTTGTTAGGCTTTGTGTAAGCCTCCTTGGAAGCTTTCCTAAATGTGGAAGGTAGTTGGGCCTTCTCACTTTAGAGAGTGGTTCTGCTGCTCCACAGAGCTCTTCTGGGATAGCAGTTCTGAGTTGTTAGGCTTTCTGTAAAAGCTTTGGGAAGTTGTCCTGAGCTTAGGTTTGAACCATATCTCCCTAAGTATAGTGAGAGGCAAGGCAACAATCTTGCTTCCCTGTGCCAGTATTCCCTTAAAGGCATCATCTAGTAAAGAAGGCTAACGTTACCAGACCTTTGAGCACACCCGGTAAGGGAGGGAGGGAGGTGTAAAAGCCGAGACTTTCCTTGAATAGGGCGTAAAGCTTAGTGAGTGGCCATAGGGAATACTGTCAGTGCTGATGGTGCAAACCTAATAGGGGATTGCTGACTCCGGTAGCTAAGACCGTTGAGTGCTTATTTGAGTGCGTGTCACAGCCAAGCTGGTAGTCAATCCCGTCAGCATGGCATAGTGAGTATTTGTTCCCCATAGAGGTCTTCTCAGATGCAGTGCGAGTTCCAATGAAAGGGAACGTCTCAGGTTACGCATGCAACCATGGTCCCCAAAAGAGGGGGCTGTCTGTTTATGTCTCCTTCAGACAAAGAAGTTGATGACATACACTACATCCTCTGACTATACAGTACAAATAAAATGTCAGCAATTAAGAAACTTCAGTCTCCAAACTCCAGTTTCACACTGATTCCTACACTGATTGATCTGTAAGATTAGATTAATCCAGGATTAAACTGGGAGATGCTGCTTTATGAAAAAAAGACAAAGTCATAATCTCTGATAAACGTCATAACAATTACTCCATTTGGATGGTTAATTTACATTACTTTTACTGTAAAACAAATATTTTAACCCTAACTCTAAAGACAGTACAGCAATAACTACCCTAGTGAGAAATATACTTAAATGTATTTGAAATATATTTATTTCATGCTAAGTATATTACAAATGCATATTTATGTACTTAATAAAATGCCCTGTAGTTGTACTTTTAGTATGCTAAACTGGTATACTTAAAATCTGCTAAATTGAAACAAAATGTTGTACTTAATGCACTTTAATTGTGCAGAAGTAGTGCTGAAGTTCAATTAAATATATGCTCAGTATATCTGATCATGTTAAAGGGGAACTATTGCAAGTACACTTTAAATATTTAGCATTTAAAGACCGATGTAATTGAAAGATCATACAATCCTCATTAAAAGTGACACTAAAACCCATTTTGGACTTAAGAAATGTATAATTATATATAATAAAAATACAATTTAGTCTATAATTTATATCAGTATGTTTCGAGTTATCTGTCAGTAAATATATTCATAGATTTTAACAATACTAAATGTTTTTTATATATATATATAGTTTTTTTACTAGGGTACCTACGTGTATAATTAGTTTTAAAAATCCAAAAGAAAACAACTATATATATATACATATTTAACATTTTAAGGCTTAAAAAAATCGGACTTACATTTTGTATTACTATACATTTGACTGTAATACATCAATACACCTATTATAGCTAGAGAACAGTGGTAATTACAAAAATAAATGGTTACACTTTATTTCGATATTCCACTTTAGACAGTCTACTAACTACAAATAACTTTGTAACTACATGACAACTACATGTCTACTAACTCTTAGTAGGGTAGGTTTAGGGTTAGTAGAATACGTTGATATATATACTTGTAAAGTTTCTGATAGTCAGTATGTTGTGGATCCATCAAAATAAAGTGTTAGAAGATATTAAGTCTACTAATGACTGCTAGTTGACATGAAGTTACTGTTAGTAGAGTGTCTAAAGTGGATTATCAGAATAAAGTGTTACCAAATACATAAATGAATGATAAATAAACACAATTACAGACAAGACATTAAGATTTGCATAAAAAATGTGAAATAAAAGTGTCATGAAAATAACAGTGAAATGTGAGAATCATCCAAATTGGAAACCACCACATTAGCCCCCCCCCCCCCGCCAACTTTGCTTCTGATAACTCTCTGATGAATGCAGCGGTGTTTGTCTGCAGAGATACGCACTCACCGCCCAGCGTAGCGAAGAAGCCTTCGATGTTGCAGCCGGTGACCCCCAGGACGAAGTAGCCATGCAGAGCGGTGTAGAGCGTGACGGTGAAGCCCCCCACCACCATGAACAGGTCGGCCACGGCCAGATTGAGCAGGATAAAGTTGAGCGGCGTGCGCAGCTTCTTGTGCTGCACGGTGACGTAGAGCGTGAGGGAGTTGACTGGGAAGGCGGTGCTGATGAGGAAAAGCATGTACGCCGCCAGCAGAGAGTACTTCCACGGCTCGGCCAGGTAATACTGCGGCTCCTCAAACGGGCTCCGCACCAAACCAGTCTTGTTGGACATGGGTACGTAGAAGTTTGGACCTTCCGTTCCATTCATGATTAGTTTACAATGAAGAAAGCAGACAGACGAGCGAAAGAGAGTGAAGCTTCTCCTCAGAAGATGCGAGCGCCTCTCTTATATGCCCAGATTAAGCGCAGATGAGAGATTACAGCGAGGTGCTGCAATTTGGAGGAATGGAGATACAGGCAGATTGGGGTCAGAGAGGCTTGATAATCCACAAGGTTAAACGGCCGTAAGACAACAGCATTTAAAGAGCCCTTTCATGAAAATTACCTTTCATGCACAGCTCTAAGTGAATGCAAAGAGTTAAATCTGAAAGTTCTCCGTGTATAAAGATATCGTCTCTCAGAAGCAAAGAGTCGAATCTGAATCATTGAAAAACGAGTCGTTTTTAAAACCAATCCAGCATTAAACATTAGCATATTGTACAACAATTGTTGGCCTAAATGTAAATGCAGATTCACTCTTAACCACTAGGTGGAGCGGTACAAGCCCACAAACACTGCTTTAAATGAAGCCGACCAATCAGAGCAGATTAGCATCACAGAGAGGAGGGGTTTGGAAAAATAAATCGTTTGAGAGTCGTTGAGCAAGTAAGATAAATATAAATGCATATTATAAGACAATAAAAGTGTTTTTGACCTTGCATGCGCATCAACCTGTACTCCCAAAACCAAAATATGAACCTTTCATTACTCATAATAGGGGCACTTTAATTAATATGTCTCTATAAGGGCCAATTCACAAACTCCCAACAAAAACCGAAAGCTCGGTCATTGGGTCAATGTTCTGTTTCCAGGGGCGCGGGAACAGGGGGTGCTGAGCGTGCTGCAGCACCCCCTGTTTTTTCTGTGGGCAACTGTAAACTGTTGTGAATAAAAAAAAAATATAGGCTAAATTTGTTATAATAAAGATTCATTTAAACATTTCTATGGTTGCTCCGATGTTTATAACATTTAGTTTACATTGGCTATTTTGCTATCTATTTCTATGTGATCTTCGATATATTTACCATTTGTCCATTAATTTAACAGTTGTAAGAATTAAAGTTATCAAAGTTATTAAACTGATGCAGGGCAATTTGATGCGCGCGTTGCGCACATTTTGCCAAATCAGGCACGCAGCACTGCCAATGCTTGCTTTTATGTTTGTGAATGTTATGTTTGTGTTGTGGGATCTGTAGGTTGTGGCTTAAAAGCGGAACATGGAAATATCATGGATGTACTGGAAGAAACATCCATTTTTTTTTTTTTTTTCTCAGCGATATGAGTCTTTCCCTTCTCCCAAAACAGCTTATAGCTACCTATTAAAGTAGTTCAGTTGTGTATGTAATGAAAAGTGATTAGACTATGTTTCGTTTTTTTTTTCTTCATAAAGTTAATTTAGAAAAACCTTGGGAGCATTTTTTGTTCGTTAAATGTTTTTTTTTTCTTTTAAGCAACGACCAAGCGGCCAGCATCAGAGTTGATCGCCTATGTTTGATTAATTTAGCCTTATCAAATCATCACGACTTGACTAAAATAAAATCGATAGATAGGCCTATAAACAGTTCAAGCATATCACAGTGTTAGTTTAAATGTTTAACCTATATAAATGTGCAATATCCAACAGTTTGCGTGGAGAGTGGAAGCTGAAGCGAGCTTTACAGCACATGGAGGCTTTTTTTCTTACAGTAAAAACAACTTAAAATACGCCGTGTGATTTTTTTTCTCATAAAGGTAAGAGTAATATATCATTTGGAACTGTAAAGGGTCTACTTTTATTTGTGTGCATTCACAATATCAACATTGTGCTTTTATAAAATAGGAAAACAGAGAATGCACTTTCTGCCGTTTTTGAACAAGAGCGCTTCAATGATGAACCGAAACTCGGCAACTCGAAACTGGCTCAGAGATATGATAAATATATCTATAGAAAGCTTTAAAATACTACTTTAAAACGAAATAATTCAAAGCAAAGCAAAAACTCTTCATTAGCCTATGTAATCCGTTAAGATGCATATATTTCTCTCTGCATGTCCAATGAGGAGATGGCGAGTCATTTTTCCCCGTCACCTCACCATCTAAAATATAAAAATAAGGGAAAGCCTAAAACAGGCCCGATTATAATTTGCGTTTTATTTTATAATTGTATTCAATAATAAAAAAAAAGTATGCAAATCTTTGTCCTTGAAATTTAAAGGATTTGCTGCAATGCAATTTTGTCTGACTGATAGGCCTATGTGAGTTATTTATTGGCCTATCTTTTTAATCCATGCAGCAAATGCAATAAAAACAGCTTTAAAATAACTTTATTGCATTCCAGATGCTTTTAA
>QVTF01008626.1:0-23817 GCA_003573665.1 Oxygymnocypris stewartii | reverse complement strand
TTAGATGTTATTCGTATGTGACGTAACAACTATAGTACTTGTGATTACTATGATTAACTCTTTGCAAAACGGCACGCAAAGAACAGCTGGGAGTTCTAGAAAACCTTCGGAGGGAAAGCAGTGCCGTTTTTGAAGGTACTCCAAGAAAAGTAGTATTTTCATCAGGATGCCAGCCCCCTCCGTTCATGTATCCCGCTCTGGACGAGGGGAAGTACAGACTGCAGACTAAGTATGGACGTCTTTTAGCAGCCACTGAGTGCAGCAGGATCCACGGCTGAATGATCCGTCCGTTTCATTAGCAGCAGGGCTCTGCTCCATACTGGAACTCTACACGCCGTCTCAAAGGGTCCAATATCAATTGATGACGATGCTCAATGAGTCTGGAGTGGTTTTGTATGTGTATTTGCATGTGTATGGGCTTTTTCCCCACTGTTTGTTGACTGACTCTGGCATGAGCTTCCCGCTCTTCTAGATTGTGCATCGCCAAGGTTCAGTTTCAGAGGAACAACAGGACATTTATCAGTTTAAAGTTTCATTTAACATTTATGCCCTACAAGGAGTACATTATTTATTATTAAGTCATTTAGCAGACACTTTTATCAAAAGTGACTTACAAAGGAGGACAACAGAAGTAAACAATTGTAGTATTAAAACAACTAAAAACAGATCCAAAACTAAAAGATAAAACATTATAAATAAATTCATATATACATAAAATGACATGCATACAACAACATTTCAAAATAGGGGTCGACCGATATTAAGCATTTTTGCGATTATCGATATCGGCCATTTTCAAAACAGATTTGCCGATAATATATATATATATATTTTTTTTTATTAATTTTTTTTAATGCAAACAAACATACTATTTACAGGTCACATTATGTATTAGTGAATAAATAATACAGGTGAAACTATTTAATGTTTAAATGCACTATTTTGGCTCGATGCAGCCTGTCTGAGCTCAACACTCTGTGTAGAGCAATCTCCGCCCACTCATCTGATATGCAGAGTCACGAGAGCAAGCTCCGCCCACCGCTCATCTGATATGCAGAGTCACGAGAGCAAGCTCCGCCCACCGCTCATCTGATATGCAGAGAGTCACGAGAGCAATCTCCGCCCACCGCTCATCTGATATGCAGAGAGTCACGAGTCCGACCAATCAACGCGGAAAACTGAAGGCAGTCTCACACCGAAAGCACATGCTGACTGGAGCTGCCTCAGTGATCACGCATCAGTTGTCTCTCAAAGGTAAGGCAGCAGCAGACGTTGCAATAAATCACAATCCACTATGATGTCCGCGATGCGGGAAATGCGGGCGGAATCGCGGAATGCAGTCATATAATGGAATTTACCGTATAACGCGGAATGTGTCGAAGTTTGGATGAATTAATCAAAAGTAGGTCAGTACACTTAAATCGATTAGTATCTATAAATATTAAGCTGCAAAAACACTATTTAAATATGAATCCTGCATGTTCTGCATCTCTGTTAATGAATGACACAGACGTGCGGTTTCATTTACTGCACACATACATACTGAAGCGCGTGACGCTCGCGGTGTTTTCAGCATAAAGAGGACATAAATACATGAACAACATCCCCAGAACTGCTCCGAGAGTCACTTGATGAGCATTTGACCGTTTCATTTGAGTAAAACGATCGTCATATCATATATACATAGGCTACAGAAACTTAAAATGTCCTCATCGCAACCTGTCAAAATATAAGTTCGGTTTAGCCGAATATATTACTGTATACGTAATACAACTACAACAATTATTACAACTTTTGTTGAGAATAATCACACAATACACTAAATACGTTTACTTTAAGTTTTACAAAATGTTTACAGAATGCTTCTGGGTGATCGCTGCACTTATGTTATTATTAATATTACTGTTTATTTAATGTTGTTGTTATTAACAGTTTTCAGAATTAAAGACATGTTTAAAAGCATTTAAAGAACGTTTTTTTCAGAGCTCTTGTTATTATTAATTTTGGCATTAATTTTCATTTTTACACCAGACACGTATATCCGTTCAAAATATCGGTTATCGGTCTACTTGATCTGTAATAATCGGTATCGGCATCGGCCCTGAAAAACACATATCGGTCGACCCCAATTTCAAAACTTAACATTTAAATGAAAAACAAAAAAAAATAAGCTAAAATAAATTCTAAATATTAAAGAACAAATGATATAAGAGTATAATAATGATTTTAACACAACGCTAAGACAAACACCAAAAAACAACTACATGTGTATGTACAACCCCCCCCCCCACACACACACACACACATATATACATAACACACACACACACACACACACAACAAACACAACACACACAAACACACACACCACACACACACACACACACACACACATATACATAGACACACACACAAACACATAAACACACACACACACACAAACACAAATACACACACACACACACACACATACATAAACACACACACACACACACACACACACATATATACATAAACACACCACACACACACACACACACACACACACACACACACACACACACACACAACAACACACAACAAACACACACACACACACACCACATACATAAACACACACCACACACACACACACACACACACACACACACACACACACACACATATACATAAACACACACACACACACACACCACACACACACACAACACACACACACACATATATACATAAACATACACATTTATAAAATATATATATGTATGATTTCAATTTAGTTTGCAGAAGTATTAAAATAATTCAAATTAAATAAAACTAAAACTTAATAAAATACCTATACAGACATAATAAATTCAGACGTAATTTAACTACAATTTAAATTAAATGAATCTCTGTGTAAAAATAACATTATGATGCTGCCATCTTTCTGAAGTCATTTTTACCCCCTTCTAGTTTGGCTCTGAATCTCGGGTAAAAATTGCCATTTCGACCCCCCTCTACAAAATAGTGGATTACTCAGTCAATATTCATCCATGACATTTAATATTCTGGCTTTCATCACTATACAAGCCTGTCTTTCTTCACAAATAAAAAACTATTAGCAGAATTCATAATGTGAGCTGTGGACCTCTGGTTGAGTTTGACACGGAGTGACCCAGCTGCAGGTTTTGCTGAGTCACAGTCATCTATTTCTCTCTCTCTCTCTCCTGCTCTTTCACACGGCAGCTGTAATGACTAACCTGCCCGCCTCGGCCCTTCCCTCCGCTCCTCCGAGTCGTGCCAATGCACTGAGGATTTTCTAGCCTTTTTTCCTCCGTTCCGCCTCTTATTCCCCCTTCCGTCTGTTAGCGGCCCGTTAGTCACCCACTCAATCCTCGATGCGTTCCTATAATTGTACTTCCAGGGATACAGCCAGGCAGACTGACTGGCGCAAGCTTTCAATATTTCATTCGGACGACATTGATGTGATTCACTGCTTTGCTTCAGTGTTTTTGTGTTTGTTTGACGTTTACCATGTACTTGTCACCATTGACACATGGCAGGTTTTTAGCTCGCGTTACTGCGAGTGCACTTTGCCCGTGCTCGATTTTATTATTTACGAGAATAATCGTAAATGAAATTTTGGAAATGGATATTTTAGAGCTTTTATATCTAATTGTGAGTCATGGAACAGTTTCTCTGGCGCTCCAGAAGCGATAGTCACCTGCTACTCCATGTCCTCACCCTCCTACAAGCCAGTGGAAAGAAATGTTCCATCGGGTTTTATTTCTGTTTTCGTGTGTCTCCAGGAGCGAGATGCTTGTGCACAGGAACACGGCACACCCTCGCACCTCGTCAGCAGTGACGCGGGTTTCAGCGAGCGCTTTAGTCTCCTACTGTACCGTGTCCATTTTTACTAGAGGAAAAAGGCTAAATTTAGTGCAGAGTAAAGGACAGCATGTTCATTATGAGATATGACTATTACTACATGCACTAAGTAGTGCATCAGTCAGACTAGGATAACAGGGAGGACAGACCGAAGATTAGGTCACGCTTTATATTAGGTGACCGTAACTACTGTTTACTAACATTCAGTAACTGCAAGTCTATGGGTTTACGATGTTGTTCTAGAAAATTCTAATGAGTCTGAGGTATGGTTAGGTTTAGGAGTAATGGTAGGGTTAGGGTTAAAGGTTAAAGATTACAGTGTACTGTAACTCTTCACAAGTGTGTAATGAGAAGGGTTTATAAACCTGTTTTCCTGTGGTTTTCCACCAAAAGAACAGCTCTGTGGTTTGACGTTTGCAACATAACATAAATATACACTGCCGCTCCAAAGTTGGGACGAGTACGATTTTAATGTTTTTTAAGGGAGTCTCTTCAAGGCTGTATTTATTCGATCAAGCATACAGAAAAAAAAGAGTAATATTGTGAAATCTTATTGCAATTTCTAATATTGATTTACTATTTAAATACTTTAAAATATAATGTATTTCTGTGATCAAAGCTGAATTTTCAACATCATTACTCCAGTGTCACATGATCTTCAGAAATCATAATAATATGCTGATTTATTATGAATATTGAAGCTGTTGTGCTGCTTCATATTTTTTTCTGGAACGTGATACTTTTTTCTTTGGTTCTTTGATGAATACAAAGTTAAAAATAACAATATTTGTTCAGAATACAAATATTTTCTAACAATATAAGTCTTTACAATGGCTTTTTTTAATTTAACTCATCCCTCCTGAATAAAATCAAATCAAATCAAATCACTTTTATTGTCACATCACCACAGCACAAGTGCCTTGGTGAGTGAAATTCTTATGAGCGTGCTCCAGACAGTGCAAAAAAAACAACAGCAATTTACATATGGACAGACAGTGCAAAAAACAACAACAATTTACATATGGACAGACAGTGCAAAAAAACAACAACAGCAATTTACATATGGACAGACAGTGCAAAAAAAAACAACAGCAATTTACATATGGACAGACAGTGCAAAAAAACAACAAACAATTTACATATGGACAGACAGTGCAAAAAAACAACAAACAATTTACATATGGACAGACAGTGCAAAAAAAACAACAACAATTTACATATGGACAGACAGTGCAAAAAAACAACAACAGCAATTTACATATGGACAGACAGTGCAAAAAAAAAACAAACAATTTACATATGGACAGACAGTGCAAAAAAACAACAACAGCAATTTACATATGGACAGACAGTGCAAAAAAAAACAACAACAATTTACATATGGACAGACAGTGCAAAAAAAACAACAAACAATTTACATATGGACAGACAGTGCAAAAAAACAACAGCAATTTACATATGGACAGTACATATTTACAGACTGTACAGAAGACAATGTGCAAAATACACATACATATACTCAGTACACTTAGTGTACTATAAAGACATAATTATCAACGACACATTATACACCGTATGGCCACATCTACATTATGTACAGTATCTATACATAATGTAGTCTATACATAGTAATAATGTGAGGTGCAACAGATTATAAATTAGCAGCAATTGGTTGGTTGAGCAGCAGATAGATAATAATTATTATTATTATTAACAAAAAAAAGAAATAAAAAATTACTGAGCCCAAACTTTTGAATAGCATTGTATATTCTAACACAATATTTATTTTTTTAATAAATGCTGTTCTTTTTAACTTTTTATTAATCAAATAATCCTAAATAAATATCACAGGTCCCCCCCAAAAAATTGAAGCAGTACAACAGTTTCCAACACTGATTATAAATCAGCATATTATTATGATTTCTGAAGATCATGTGACGCTGAAGACTGGAGCAATGATGCTGAAAATACAGATTTGATCACATAAATACATTACATTTTAAAGTATATTAAAATATAAAAATATTGTATTTTAAATTGCAATAATATTTCACAAAACAAAAGTTTTTTTCTGTTTTTGTGATCAAATAGATACAGCCTTGATGAGAATAAACTTCTTTAAAAAACATAAAAGAATCTTACTGATCCCAAACTTTTGAGCAGCATTGTATTAGTCTATTAGGGCCCTATGAAATCAGTTTAATATTTTCCCAAATTCAGTTTTATTTTTTCTAAATTCAGTTTTTTCCGTTTAAATTTTTATGGATTCCGTTTTTTTCTCTTTTTAATTTTTCTGGACTCCTTTTTAATGATCAAATAAAATTGTAGTAATCAAAAAGCATGTTTAATTAATGAAAATCACGAAACTTATACAATTTAACATTAACTTATTAAAAGTGTAACAAAAATTACATGTTTAGGACCGTATTAAATGTTTTATTTTTTTCTCAGCTTATGTTTTATTATAACCAAATTCTGTGTTTTAGCATGTTTAATTATTTGAATGCATACAGAACAAATATTTATTCTTACAGTAGCCTTATGAAATGTTTTTTTTTTCAGATATTTTGTGTTGTGTGTATACATTTTACTGGTTATCAGATGAAGGCATAACACATTGATTTAATTTATATTTGAATGAATGAAAATTAAACATTACAATTTTTGGCAAACAAAAGGGATTAAAATATTTAGTTTTATTTATTTATTTTTCAACAGTAGTAGTAAGTAGTAGTAGTACATTCTACTAAATAATAGTAAAATAGCCTATTTCTGGCACAATGTCTTTAATAAATTAAACCGAACTTTTATTTTGACGGGTTGCCGTGAATCCTTTTAAAGTTCTGTGTGTATATGATATGACACTAGTTTTACTCAAATGCTGGTGAAGTGACTCTCAGATCAGTTCTGGAGATATTGTTCATATATTTATGTCCTCATTGAGACGGCAGACACGCTGTGTGTGAAATATTAGTAAACAAAACCATGCTTCTGCTCCATTCACACAGAAACGCGCAGGATTCGTATTTAAATCGACTTTTGCGGCGTAATATTCACAATTACTAGTCCATATCGCGATTTGATTTAAGAGTAATGACCTACTTGTGATTAATTAATCCAAACGTTGACACATTCCGTGACATTCCGCGTTAAACTGAACATTCCGTTTTTATGACTGGATTCCTGCAGCGTGGAAATCATAGGGCCCTAGTATAAATATTAGTTTTCTAATTGTACTGTTGTCTCTTGCTATTTATAGAACAATAACAACACTAATAATAATCAACAGTATTACAAGAATATTTCTTTATTGTTTTTTATTTGAATAATAATACTAATATTATTATGATTATTATTTTGTTGTTGTTGTATATACTTTAACATTAGTAGTATTATAGTGATATTTTTTTGATTTGTAATTTTTTTTTAATTTGATGAATGAATGAATGAATGATGCATTTATATAGCGCTTTTATTGTGTATTGCTGTACACCCAAAGCCCTTTACAATCATGTGGGGGGGTCTCTCCTCAACCTCCACCAATGTGCAGCATCCACTTGGATGACAATTTTTTAAATTGTATGATGATAATAATAATAATACATGCTATTATAGTAACATTTATTTTTTGATTTGTTTTATTATTCGTTTTTTTTCTGGCGTGGGCCAAGGGTTCCAACGACATAAGACAGTTGAGCCTGCGACTGACGGTTTAGGAATTATGAGTAATTTCGTACGTTTGATCGCTGTAGCGCCCCCGTCAGGCCGATTGGGGCGAGTCTTGGTTATGTTGTAGGCGGTGTGAGTACTACCATCCCTCCAAATATCAAGTCTCTACGCTTTACGGTTTGGTCTGCACAATCAGTTTCATGTGGAGATCGCTGATCCGTGACTATTCTAACAATTACAATAAGGTTTCTGCGCTACGCACTTGAACCCAAATAATAATAATCATTGCCATTAGATCAGAAGTTTAGATTTGTTTAATGAAATAATGCACATGGAATAAGAAATATGTATTCAGTAAATCTTCTAAATGTATCAAATTTTTTAGGCCCTAGTTATTGGTTAAATTTTACAGTGTAACTACAGATTATTAAAATAAGTACATTGTAGCAAATGATTAAGCATGCAGTACTTAAAGCCACCTGATAGAAAGTGTGAATGAAGAGGTAATGTAAGAGAAAGGGAAAGAAGTGGTTAGACACGAATGCTTTTAGTTTGAAAGGGTTCAGGATGGGACGTTCCTAATGAGAGCCACTCGATTACGATTATTAATGCAAGATGTTTCAATTCCTGGTGAATCAGATCTCAACGGGAAGGAGCGGCGGGAGCTCCTCGACGCCTGGAGAGATCTTCTGCGGAGCATCATATATCTGACATGCTGAAATCCAGCTTTTGCGTGAGCGGCGTCCTGGAGATATGACAACAGCAGAAATGTGAGAGGAAATGGAAAGATGGGATGGGATGGAAAGCTGTAAGTGTTAGATGGATAGCTGGTGAAGTGTGATTTGGAAAGAATTGGGTGTTTTAAAAGACTAACCTTTATTGTCCAAATGGGCACGAATGCTGACAATAAACAAAGTGGCCTGGCAGGAGATGTGCTCCATAACAAAGAGAAGAGGCCTGCAGACAGGGAAAGATCTCACTGCTTGTTGGATGATAATGAGTCTTGCTATAAGTAGGATTTTGGCCTCATTTTTTCCTCCTACACAGCGTTCTCTTCCTTTCTAACGTATACTTCTCACTTTTTCTCTCCCCGTCTGGCTGTCTGTTTAAAGAGACACACACTGGCTAGAAACTCAGATGTATTACACAGATCCTGCCAATGAAACTTTGCGACGCACGAGTCGAGAGCGCTCTGGAGAATATTAGGGAGACGGAGAGAAAGTGTGGCCTTACTGTGATCTTGACCGTAGTGAAACGTTATCTCCTACTCATGATGAAACTAGTTTTTTCATTCTGACTGCGGTTGAAATATAAATATATATATAAAAAAATTTGGTACAAAATTTGTAATATTTGATAACAATAATGATACATATTTTAGCAAATAAATGAAGACTTTTAATGTAAAAACCTCTGTCTGCAATCGTTTTTCTTTTCTGAGTTTTTTTTTTCTTTTAAATTAGCATTTTTATCCAGCTCCAGATAAAAGGTTTTGTCAGTCCCTATTTTATTTATTATTATATAAAAAAAAATGAATTCCTAATATAAATATGTGTTATATATATATATATATATATATATTAGAGGTGGGCATAGATTAATTTTTTTAATCTAGATTAATCTAGATTAAAATGGCTCATTTGAATTCTGCCGAAGGCATTCAGAATATGTGTGCTACCCAAATAATGACTAAAAGTACGTCTTTGAGAACGGGTTTCTCAAGCCAGGTGGCGCATTAGACCAGGGGCTCATCTCCTGTTTCCAAAATGCATCACAAACTTTAATCTCTTCCCGTCCCAATCCCACGAAAAAACTGGAGGAAAATCCCGTTCCACTCCCGGAAGAATGACTCCCATTCCCTCCCACTCCCGTGTTGTTGTTTTTTTTTTTTTGTTTTATAACTGTCAATTACAGTAAAAATATAGTACAGATCACAGCGTGCCCACCTTATTAGTTGAATAAAAACCCAAAATGTCGTTTTTTGTTATTATATTGAACTGAAAGCCATCTTATGCACAGTGTTGCACAGATTAAATTTCATGTAAATCATCCATGCTAACACACACGACTTCTATTTTTATTTTTAGACATTTCACTCTCTATAGATATATTTTTCAAAGACGGAGTTTCTAGCTCAAGTTCACATGAGACCTAAAGCGCATCCTGTTTGCTTAAAAGCGCAACGTTTCGTTGTTTTCTGAGTGCACACAAATAAACGTAGTCTTTACAGATTCGAAAGATGTATTAGGCTACTTTTATCTGTATGACCAAGAATGACGGAGATTTTAAGAGCAAGTGAGCCCACCGGAGCCTGTCCTGCAGCAAACGCGCTTCCACACAAACACTTCAATAGCGCTCATTTCTCTAGGTTAACATCATATTGAGCGGCCATGTAAAGTTGCTACTACATACATCTTTCAGATGAAAAGCCATATTTGAGGTTGATGAATGATAGATGAGCGTTTGGATGTCCTGCCCGATTGTATTACCACATAGACCAGCCGTTAACAATCTGTCCATCACGGACTGCGAGCCTCTAGTTCGAAGACTCGTTTCGCCCCCTACAGTGCAATTCGGCTAGGTATACATCCGCGCTAAAATATCAGGGTGAAAGTCATCATAGCTTGCGTAGTATAGACCCAGCTCCCAACCCAACTTTGAGAATAGATTAACGGCGATATTTTTTTTATCGCCGATAAGAGTCTCGCGTTAACGCAGCACGTTAACGCCGATAACGGCCCACCACTAATATATATACATACAGGTGCATCTCAATAAATTTGAATGTCGTGGAAAAGTTTATTTCAGTAATTCAACTCAAATTGTGAAACTCGTGTATTAAATAAATTAAATGCACACAGACTGAAGTAGTCTTTGGTTCTTTTAATTGTGATGATTTTGGCTCACATTTAACAAAAACCCACCAATTCACTCTCAACAAATTATAATATGGTGACATGCCAATCAGCTAATCAACTCAAAACACCTGCAAAGGTTTCCTGAGTCTTCAAAATGGTCTCAGTTTGGTTCACTAGGCTACACAATCATGAGGAAGACTGCTGATCTGACAGTTGTCCAGAAGACCATCATTGACACCCTTCACAAGGAGGGTAAGACACAAACATTCATTACCAAAGAAGCTGTTCACAGAGTGCTGTATCCAAGCATGTTAACACAAAGTTGAGTGGAAGGAAAAAGATGCACAACCAACCGAGAGAACCGCAGACTTATGAGGATTGTCAAGAAAATCAATTCATGAATTTGGGTGAACTTCACAAGGAATGGACTGAGGCTGGGGTCAAGGCATCAAGAGCACCACACACAGACGTGTCGAGGAATTTGGCTACAGTTGTCTTCAGAGGCGTCTTACCTGGACTAAGAAGAAGAACTGGACTGTTGACCAGTGGTCCAAAGTCCTCTTTTCAGATGAGAGCAAGTTTTGTATTTCATTTGGAAACCAAGGTCCTAGAGTCTGGAGGAAGGGTGGAGAAGCTCAGAGCACAAGTTGCTTGAAGTCCAGTGTTAAGTTTACACAGTCTGTGATGATTTGGGTGCAATGTCATCTGCTGGTGTTGGTCCATTGTGCTTTTTGAAAACCAACGTCACTGCACTCGTTTACCAAGAAATCTTGAAGCACTTCACGCTTCCTTCTGCTGACCAGCTTTTTAAAGATGCTGATTTCACATCTGACCAGCTTTTTAAAGATGCTGATATAATTTTCCAGCAGGATTTGGCTCCTGCACACACTGCCAAAAGCACCAAAAGTTGGTTAAATGACCATGGTGTTGGTGTGCTTGACTGGCCAGCAAACTCACCAGACCTGAACATAGAGAATCTATGAGGTATTGTCAAGAGGAAAATGAGAAACAAGAGACCAAACAATACAGATGAGCTGAAGGCCACTGTCAAAGAAACCTGGGCTTCCACACCACCTCAGCAGTGCCACAAACTGATCACCTCCATGCCACACCGAATTGAGCCAGTAATTAAAGCAAAAGAAGCCCCTACCAAGTATTGAGTACATATACAGTAAATGAACATACTTTCCAGAAGGACAACAATTCACTAAAAAACATTGAATTGGTCTTATGATGTATTGTAATTTGTTGAGAGGTTGGTGAATTGGTGGGTTTTTGTTAAATGTGAGTCACAATTAAAATAACTAAAGACTTAAACTACTTCAGTCTGTGTGCATTGAATTTATTTAATACACGAGTTTCACAATTTGAGTTGAATTACTGAAATAAATGAACTTTTCCACGACATTCGAATTTATTGAGATGCACCTGTGTGTGTATATATATATATATATACATATAAGAAACTTGAATCTGAACTCTTCATATATTTTGGCATTTTAACCATTAAATGCACATAGCATTTTTGTGTTTTATATGAGGTTTGTGTTTGGATTATTGTATGATTGGAAGAGCCAAACACAGTCAGTCACTTATTTATTTTGTATCTGTTGGTATTTGATATCCATGATACCATGTGTCTAAACAAGATATCCAGGACCTTCAGCAGAAATATAGACCCACAACATCAAATATTTTTTGAAAATATATATTATATTATATATAAATACAGTAGTGTATTTCATTGTACACATGGGGTACTTTTTATCCCTGTGTTTACAAACCCATCTTGAGTGTTTGCTGCTAAAAAGCTATTTTTTTTTGTTTCATCTGACCATAGAAGCCAGTCCCATTTGAAGTTCCAGTTGTGTCTGACAACTGAATATGCTGCAGATTGTTTTTGGATGAGCTAGGATAATTTTTCGAAGGGGATATCCAAAAGGCAAGAGTGAGTAGGCAGGCAATAGGTCTAAGCAAAAATATCAGTCCGATCAGGTAACCAAAACAAAGGGGATAATCCAGGTAATCAATAAACAGAGAGCTAGGCAGAATCATACACAGTAGCCAGGCAGAGAAGATCAGGAAATAACGCTCGGTAAGGCAGGTAAACTGGCAATACTTTGCACAGGCCCAAACGGCTAGCATGCTTATATATGCTACAAACAGGAAATGAGTGTAGAAGTAGAGGGAGTGGAGCACAGTCAGTACTCGGGTGAGGGCTCCCTCTGCTGGTTTGGCATTACAGCTGGATAATGTCACGTTCATAATCACCCTGGAGTGCTCAAAATTGTGAATATGAATGGGAATATTCTTCATATACTTCAGATATTTTACTCATAAGAATTTCTAGGGGTGCCAATAATTGTGTCCAATGTGTATTTGAGAAAAAAAAATATTTATAATGATATTTCCCCTCATTTTAAATTCTTATTATCCAATGAAAGGTTAGATTTTTGTGATAAAAAAAAAAAAAAAGATCAAAAGGATTAACAATGCAGATTCATTTTCACAGCCTTCGTTGATTATATTTACCAAGGGTGCCAATATTTTTGGCCATGGCTGTGTATATACAGTATAATATATATAGCTAATGATTCAGTACTGTTCAATATATACAAATGCGTAGTATTAGGTTTTTATATATTTATTTATATACTTTTTGCTATTTATTTTTACAATTTATTTATTATTATTTTTATTATTATTATAAAAAATTACTAGAAAGACAACAAACATGTCATTTTCCCAGTCACTGCAGCATTTCACCTCATTTGCATAATGTTGAGCTAAACTTTGTCACCGCGCCAGTGGCGTCTGTCACTGAAAAACACAACTCTCATTGACAATGAATGTTCAGTTGCATTGTAGCGGTGAATCCCTGTCCGTATGAACGTCTCTGTTCACATATATTTCAAAGTCCTAGTAATTATGCATTTTCTTTGCGTGTGAGATGACAAAAAATTTATGGCCTGAATGCACAGTAAGCCGCTTTGGATAAAAGCGTCAGCTAAATGCGTAAATGTAAATGAGGTTTCACGGTTTGCATAAGCACACTAGGTATAAAGGTCACTATTTCACTCAATGTTTCGCTTTAGCACATTACTGAAATTTACTTTTGACTTTTTTAGCAGAGTATCCTGACCAAATGGATTTGTGTTTATTGTGTTTATGACAAGAAGTTAAATAAAACCTGTCAACTTCAGTAAGTTGAAGACAACAAAACCTCATGAGACGCATGATTTGAGCAGCGAGGAGGGCCTGGTGGTTTCCTGCAGGTTTCTGGGTCCAGCTCAAAGCCTGGTCTCATCAGCATCTGCAGTCCAGAGTCAGACTCCAAGTCAAACAGAGCGAAGGGGATAGTCATTGATCTGGTGGCTCAAGGGGAGAACAGACATCCTTAACAACTGCTAGACCTCCCTACCTTCCTCGCTGCTGTAACTGAGAAGACTTTATTCGTGGTGTATGGTCTGAACTCTGTGCTTTATTCCATATTAGCTTGAATTACTGTTTGTTTATTTGGTTATTCATTTGGGTGTCCCCAGGAAAACGTTCTTGCACCTTGCTGGCTCTGGTTTCAGGAGTCTGCTTTCTTTGGGCCTGATGTTAGAGCGTGCATGCATGCACATGTATAAATATGTATTTAGTCTAGACAAAGAAAGAAATTGCACTTGACACTGACCTGCAAGACTGTGCATCTGTGTACATGCATTGCTTCTATCCATATGTGCTGTTGTACTTGCATTAGCTCTGAGAGTAGTACATGTGTATGTTTTCACAGGCTGTACCTTCAAGAAACCTTCGCTTTTCACTTCATGAAGGGATATTAATCTCTTTTATAATTTAGGTTTGAATCGGGTGTCGTATTAAATACTAGGCCTAAACCTTTTCATTTGATTCAATTTGTGACAAACACCCGATCCAGATGCGTAGATGCTTGTTAGTCCTGGTTTCGTTTTGTTTCATGTATTGTTTTGTTTCGTGTTAAATGCATGTTTTGTTTAAAGTATTGTTTCGTTTTGTTTCATGTGGTGTTTTTCATGTTTTATTGTTATTTGTTTTACAACATTTTGTATATTTTTTGTGTGTTGTTGTTTATGTTTTGTGCTGTGTTGTTTTCTTTCCTTTATTGTGTCTTGTTTCAATTGGATTTTTTAGTAATTTAGTAGTAATTGCTCTTAGATGTTGATTGGCTTGTCTTTGGTAGATTCTCTCCAACGGTTAAGTTTGGGCAATGGAATGCTGGCCCCAGATCAGTAGTAGTGCTATCTATACTATATAACTTAATGTAATATATTATATTACATTATATTATAATTAGGAACAGAAACATTACTTCAGATGGAAACATTTTTTGCAGACCACCATCTTTGTCCCTGTCCACTTTTGTTTGATTGTAGCAGTTCAGATGAGGTATTGCGGCATGTGTATGTGGGAATATGTTTATGTTTTGGGGGTTGGCATAGAAAGTCAATGTGAGACAATTCATTCCATTTTTTTTTTTGTCTCTTACAAGGTATTTGCGAATAAGCGAATCGCTGTTTGTTTATGTGAGTCTGTGCATGTGTGTTAATTCACGTTTGTATGTGTTTTTGTACTTGTCACCCAGTCTGTTTATTGGCGGTCAGAACGAGAGATCTGTCTTAAACAGGCATTTGGGAGGCGGAAGAGAGAGACCTTGTGGTCGGGGTTGAATTATTGACATAGTGTTGGCCAGACCTTACCCTTGTGTTTCCAACAAATCCCTGGGCCTGGAATTTGACCCAGTCATTTACATGCATACTGAGAATAGGCCTTATCCTGGTCCAGTAAAGAGCACACACACACACACACACACACACGGTTCCGGGGGGAGAGTTTCATTAGGACCGATCTGTACTCATGTGGGGGCTTTGGGGTTTGGAAAAAGGAGAGAGTGGGATCATGTAAAAGAGTTGACTCGTTTTAGATCGGATTGCATAATCGTGTGCAACACTCAGTTTTGTCCTTGATTGTGTATCAAAACATTCCACGTTTTGGGATTTAGGTTAAAGGTTACTCTGTGGAGGAGCGAGTGAGTCCTTTTACACTTGTTTGAGCCCATGCTGGACGTGTTTAGAGGATATTGGTCAGTTAGCAGGATTGATGTTGCCCCAGAGATGCTGCTCGAAGGGATATTTATCTTCCCCTCATATTTCGTATGTGGCGCTCTTTTCAAGATATTTGACTGCAACACTGCTTTTAATTTGTAGTATCATTAATCTTTTAAATTCATTGATTCCTGATTCGAGTCCCTTTCTTTGGAGCCAAATGGAAATAAATAAACACTTTAATGAACTTTTAATGAAAAGGCTTGAATGCCTCTGCCTAATATCCGAAACATCATGGCACCAGATTTTTATAATTTGAAAATTGGATTACAAGAGGACTGGAAAGAAAAAGTAATCATGGCTTTCGTGCTTCATTTTACACACTTCTGGGAATAACAGGCTTATAATGAGTTGATATTTGTCGATGCTGTGAGAGAAAGTTGGCACTTGCAATATTTTTAGTGGCTTTGGGCTCCCAAATAAATGAAAAAATAAAATAGTTGAGTAAATTTGTATTTATAAAACCCTAAACTATTCTGACAATATGTTTTGCTAAATATGCTTAAATATGAATTTATGTCAGGCTGACTAGCAGTTATGTATTAATGTGGTTGTGTGTGTGTGTATCTGTGCACACGTGCATTTGGAAAACATATGCGGTTGGCCTGCAAGGTCTGTTCCCAGAAGCAAGAGATAATTCCCCTGTGACAGATGTTTCCAGATGTGTGGAATAGTTACTAATTGCAAAAGACTCCCACAGAGCTGTTTCTAACCCCCACCTCCTCCACTTTCCATGCAAGCCTCTAACATTAAAACCCGATCAGGGATAAACTCTTGCTAACGCTCCGCACAGCAGTTCTCGCCATGTGGATGCACACTGGCACACGTGCGCAGTGGGATAGAGTTCGTTTTACCAATTACATGATCTTTGAAATGTCTTCTACTAGGCTGAGAGGATCGCCAAGAGAGGCTTGATCTGTTCCAAAACCTAGTGCATCATAGATGCACTCCCAATGCGAGATCTGTTTCAAAAGGTCGGAAACTTAGTTATGCTGCCTGCTAAGATACCGTCTTTTGGTCAAATTCGAAGACGCTTAATGCCAAGCTTCCAGTGGAAGCATAAACTAACAGGAGATATTGGCAACCCAGGCTTATTGGAAAAATGTGTCTCTACCTACATTTGCAAAACGTACCTGTACATACAATTCACTGCAGTTTCCAACTGAATTGAACACAATTGTGACCGTAATACACCAACAACTTATATTCGTTTTCACACATTATGATAATGGGGCAGATTATGGATTAAAAACTTGCACAATTCCTTGCACAATACTATGCATAATCCTCAATCTACTTGTATCACAATGCACGATTTGTAAACCAATGCATTTTGAATTTTGCATCATGTAACCAGCTCAATGTCTGGCTTTTCTGACATAGTAAACTTGCTCGGTAGCGCACCCGGTACAGCATTGCACTTGTGATGTGAAGTGCTCCGGTGAAACACGAGTCACGATAAAAGAGGTCAAACACTTGTAGAAGTAAGATAAATTGGCATGGTTGCTTCAGCAAATGTGTTTTATGTCATGTTTGTTTTTGATAACACTGTTGGTTAAGTGCAGTGTAGGTGGTATTTTATTTTAAAATGCAATAGAGTATTATCCTTTTAGCCAACATTTTGTTTTTGAACTTTCATGACACAACAACCAACTTGATAAAACGTTGCTAGATTCACATTCAACCGATTCGCTTTTAGCACCACTCACTGGACATTTCACTTTGAAATATGAAACAACAGAATATAACTTTGCAGAAATGTCGCCACATGCACGTGAGCCTGGGTTGAATGTTTGGGGGAGAACCATTGCACACCATCTCTACAGATAGTTCTTCTGGCCAGGAAACATTACCTCAGACAGAGGACTTCCTCCTCATTAGGATGTGAGTGAGTGTTTCTGTGATTGCATGATCTCCATCTGTCATCTTAAATATCAGCAGCTCCTGAGCGAGAGCTGAGGCAATGAAGATTTCTACAAGAAGACGTAAGCCATACAGATAGCACATAAAGCCTGTTGTCTTTTCCATCTGCGGCAGAGGAAATGAACACAATGAGCAGAACCAGTGGGATAGCTACCTAATGATATTGTAGTAACTTAGTAGCATGACAGTAACTGTTCAGTAAAGTAGGTCACTCAGTTCATTTAAATGCATTGGTTCAATAGAATGTTTTGCCTTTGAAGCATTTTAAGGTGTCTAAAACACAAAAATGTGTTTTACTGAAAACTATTGGTTGCTGCAGACTATGAATCACGTGTAAATTATTTGCAAATTGTCATTTTTGCTGAACTATCCCTTTAAGAACAAGAGCTTGATGCAAGATTTGAGCTACTTACGTGCATCTGGCTGATACTGGACAAAATATGCACAGTAATACAGCAGCATTTCCCCCCTATTGCTAACTACCCTCTCCCCTAATGCTTTTTTGAAGCTTCAGCAGGCCTCCAGAGCGTTACGTGCCTACAGCTCCTCAGGACAGTTAACAGACTCTCCTGCAGGCTGGCTCTCTGCATCTCTGCCTCCTGCCAGCTCGATCTGTGTTGGCCTGCGTGCGTCCGTCCGTCCGGCTGCGGCTTCTACAGTAACAGCCTGCTGGGCTGGAGGCTTGATTTGATGCCAACGGATCTGCCTTTAATCACAGAGCACAAGACCAACACAATGCTCAGAAGTCTTGCTCGCTTTCTTGCATTCTGGGACGATCCGGGCTGGTGCCGTGCCATCAGGATGGACTATCTTTCAGTGCTCTTGGGCTGGTTTCTCCTACGTACTGTATGGCTTGTATTTAAGCAGCAGGAATGGCATTCAGACACATAATGTGTTAATTTCCATTTCTCGCTGTAGCAGATAGCATTAGCGCGCACCCTTTCTTGATTGATCCTATCATTCATTATGTAATTCCAGTGAACCACAGCCATCTGGGACCATAACAATGTTCTCAATGTTCTTCAGCTTCATCACATGACACGTTTTTAAAGGGCCGTGAAACAAGTTTTTTGAGACACTAACAAATGTGTTGCACAAGATGAGAGGGACTTTTTCAATTTTTGGGGGAAATATTTATTTATTTATAAAAAAAGTTGCATTGGGTTGCAATCAACATTGCGTAAACGTCACATGAATGTAATGTTACAGTTTATAATTTACTAGATTCAAAGACATATGTCAACAGTTTCTCTGTAATTATAATGAAATGGACACTTTTCTAGCCTTTCAGGAGCACTGGATGCAAATTAATTTGTGACATTCGATTTTAAAAAGTGAAATAATATAATTTATATCATATTATAATATTAACGAGATGGGCTCTTTTCTAGCCTTTCAGGAGCACTTTATGCAAAAGATTGTGTGATATGCAATTATATAATATAAAGTGATATAAATTATATTATTTAACTTTTTAAAATTGAATGTCACAAATTAATTTGCATAAAAAAGTCCCTCCCATATTGTGCAACACATTTGTTAGTGTCTCCAAAAACTTGTTTCACGTCCCTTTAAAAACGTGGCGTGTGATGAAGCTGTAGAACATGATTATATTGTATTATAACATTATATTATATCATGTTATATTATGTCATATATTATATTATAAAGCTTATACAAGTTTTAAAACAAGTAAGCTTGTTCAGCTCTCAGAAACAAGACTATAGACTTGATTCATGGCTTAGCTGTTTTGAATAATGCTTTCATAGAAGGATACATAGCCACATTATATTGGTTATTTATTAAAGCTTGTTTAAATGATTACATTCTTTTGTTGTAGCACTGAATTCACCAAACGCACCCTCATATCCCTCATATGTTGTCCTACACGCCCCGATCCCAAGATGCAAATACTGAAATAATGTCTGTTTATGGAAGAGCGTTTTAATAAAGTTAGAAAATGGAAACTGATGAAACACACATCCTCATCAGAGTAACATCAGCATCATATCATATCAGACACGCATTATTAAAAAGGACAGTGAGAAGATGAGGTTTCAGTGTGATGATGTTTGATGGTCTGTTTTTAGGGGTCTTCAGAGAATGTGATTTCAAAGATTTTATTTTATTGATGGCAATGCTTTTAATTTAATATTTTATTTAATTTTATGAATGATTATTATTTTTATTTACTACAATTGTAGTGATTGCATCATTGCTTGACTCCCTCACTTATAGTTTATTCCTCACACAAGTGATGGTGATATGATTTGGTCCGAATACCAGTATAATACTTCATCAGGTTTTTCTCAAATAGAATCTGCCAGGGTCTCTAAACAAAGATAACTATTGACCATTGTTTTGGGACCAAGTGATATGACAGCTCTATTTGGTTTCTAAGACAATTCTGACATAATTTAGAACAAGTGGGAAAGATGAAGCCAAATCTGTTGATATAATTCCTCCGGGTGTCCATCTGGATCTGGTGTGAGGCGGTCAGGGGTCTGTGGAAAAATTAAGTTTAATGACCTTCAAAACAACATGTTATTTATGTTTAAGACAATCCTTTGAAAACATTTAATGAACTAGATATTCTCCATTGCATACTGCCTTTTGGACTTTTCAGGCTGTGAATGGTTGGAGGAGGAAGAGATTTGAATTGCTTATATTTTTGGATGCAACCTGTTTATGGCGTTCTAAATGGTTCTGCATCAAATCTCCAAATAATTGAATTTGGGCAGCAACCAATAATTGTTTTGATTATTAAATAGCTAGATTAATTGGAAAAAATCCAAATCTTATATAAAAAAAAAAAATTCCAAATACTGCCCAATGTTGTCCTCCAAACAGTGTATAAATAGAAGGCTACCAAAACAAATATACATCATATCAATTATTTTTATAATGGGGGGGGGGGAATGTGTGAAGTACAGATCAGAGCGGTTGCTGGGTGTCAGTCTGGCCTTTTTAAAACACATTGAGATCATCAGTCAGGTGCTGATTCTCCACAGACTGTGTGGGAGGTGTCTTGTACTTGGTGATGTTTCTCAGACCAGTCCATCCTGACGCCGGATCGTTTGCTGAAAGTTCTTGTTTTCAACTTCTCAGAGTAGTTCGTTTTAGCCACTCTGATCTCCCTTGTTAGTCTGTTCCTCGCCTGGTTATACAAGATTTGATCCCCACTTCTGTAAGCATCCTCTTTGGCTTGATGAAGCTGTTTGAGTTTCCCAGTAAACATGGTTTATCATTATTGAATTATAAGAATGTCCTGGTGGGGATGCACACATCCTCACAGAAACTGATATATGAAGATTGTTGGCGGCAGCTTCAAAAACAGTCCAATCAGTGAGGTCAAAACAAGCTTTTAAATCTTCATTAGTCCATCTTTTAACAGTTCTTAATACAGGTTTATCTGCTTTGAGTTTCTGCCTGTAGGTCGGTATAAGATGAATCTCATATCAGAGAGCCTCAGAGCTGCTCGTGGGACAGAGTGATATGCCTTTTTAATTATTGTGTAATCATGTTCCAATATATTACGGTCTCTAATGGGACATGTAACGTTCTGTCTGTATTTTGGCAGTTCGCGAGAGATATTTGCTTTATTCCAATCTCCAAGAATGATTAAAAGAGAGTCCGGGTACCTTTGCTCCGTTCCAGGTATTTCTTCGGCCAACTGTTGCATCGCGGCGCTCACGCACACGTCTGGAGGCACGTACACATTCACCAGAATGAAAGGGGGAAACTCTCGGGGCGAGTAGAATGGGTTACAGTTTAGGAAGAGCACCTCTAAGTTTGGAGAGCACATCTTCTTCAGAGTTGTTACGTCTGAACACCAATCTTCATTTATGTAGAAACATAGTTCACCATCTCTCATTTTCCCCTTTAACTCCGTGATACGATCTGCTCTGAACAGCTGATATCCCGGCAAATGAAGAGCGGGATGGCTTCACTCAGCCAGGTTTCAGTGAAGCACAATGCAGCAGAGTTTGAAAAGTCCTTGTTTGTGCGGGTAAGTAGTAGTTCATCCGTTTTGTTTGGGAGGGATCGGAGATTGACGAGATTAATGCTTGGGAGCGCAGTTCGGAGGCCGCGTTCACCAAACATAAACTTTATTTGTAAAGTTTTACCAATTAAAATAGATAAATACTAAATGTGACCCTTTCTGTGAAAACCCAGCTAAAGTCTTTTTTTTTTTATTTGCTGTTTTCTACAAAAAATGTATGATACAGAACATTCTGTGAAAATATTACCTTTATATCTTCAATATTGACTGAGTAAGGTTATGTCAACATTTCTAATTATATTGAAATTAATGGAAGAAATCAAACTTTGATGCTCGTTATCTCATAATTAGACTTTGAGACTTTAGCCTGGATTTCACAGAGAGGGTCACAGATATGAACTAGCAAGAGGTTGGATGAACACACTCTGAACATAGTAATGATATTAATGCACATTTGCAATCATATTTGGGGTTCTTGAGATTGAAAAGTCGAGTCCTTTTCTCAATTCTTCTGGATTGAATGTTATTGCTAGAGTTTTCCGTAGTGAGACGGTCATCTTGTGTCATTGATCTGCAGCTGGGCGAGCAGTTCGATAACGTGTGCCAGGTTTACTTCACATTGTTTTTGTCTCGAAAACCATCGTTCTGTTCTTTGTTAAGAATTCATCAGGTTTAGTTATTTAACTCCATTTGCTCTGGCTATCAGAAGTCAAGAGACAAATCACAATCATTGTCTTTTTCATTGTCTTGTTTTCTTAAAAAAATAATGATTTTCCCTCTTATAACTACTTTTGCTGTTTCCTCTATGAGTCATGAGCTGAGTCATTTGTTTCCAGGCATAAAGTCCATTCTTACAGAAGTTATTAAAATGACTGTAATTTATCAATGAGGAATTGAACCCCATCTGTGAAGGTGAGTGTGTTCAGAGATGATTCTGCTGCCAATAATTGGTTATTCTGAGTGTTTAGTAATTAAGTATTTATATTTGAATATGATTACTGTGTTAGCGAGTGTGAGAAAATGATTTTTGTTTTGTTATATCAAAACATATTTACATTTATGCATTTAGCCGACGCTTTTATCCAAAGCAACTTATAGTACATTCAGGTTATATATTTTTTATCATATGCGTGTTCCCTGGGAATTGAACCCACGACCCTTTCACTGTTAACACAATGCTCTACCACTGAGCCACAGGAACACTTATGAACTTGTTTATACATCTGATGCATCACGAGACGTTCTGATTATCGATTATCATAGAGGTTTGCGAGTGTGATGTTGCTTCACAGTTTAATAAAAAGAACTGTTAATATTGAGCAACTCTCATTTCAGGCCAAACATGACCAGTTTATTTGTATATTTGTCTCCGCCAATGAAAATAATTCCAAAAGAAGCCAGAGAATCAAACTTTCTGATCCATAATCGGACATATTGTAATATACAGCTGCTCTAAAGTTTGGGGTCGGTTAGTTTTTTGGTATGTTTCTGAAAGAAGACCCTTTACGCTCACCAAGCCTTTTCATGCTATTATAGGTTAAAATGTCATTCATTTCTGATGAAAGCTGTATTTTCAGCATCACTACTCCAGTCTTCAGTGTCACATGTTCTTCAGAAATCATAATAATATGCTGATTTGCTGCTCAGGAAACATTTCTGATTATTATCAATATCGAAAATGGTTATGCTGATGAATATTCTTGTGAAAACCAACAATTTTTGTTCATGATTATTTAATAAATAAATACGTAGAAAGTTCAAAAGAACAACATTTATTTGAAATATAAATCTTTTGTAACCTTATAAATGTCTTCACTCACTTTTGATCAATTTAATTGGTCCTTTCTGAAGAAAAGTATTACATTTATTTCTCAATCAATCAATCAATCAATCATACGAAGCCTAAATTTATACTGGTTGATATTTGCAATTGTGGATGCAACCACCCAATTCATATATTATTTTCAGGTACTAATCAAGCATGCAAACTCTTGTGTTTTTCATTATATGTGTCCCTGGAGCACAGAAGCAGTCATAAGCAGCACAGCTATATTTGTAGCTATAGCCAACAATACATTGTATGGGTCAAAATTATAGATTTTACTTTAATGCCAAAAATCATTAGGATATTATGATCATGTTCCATGAAGATGTTTTGTTAATTTACCACCATAAATATATCCAAACTTATTTTTGATTAGTAATATGCATGGCTGAGGACTTCATTTGGACAAATTAAAAAATTTTATTTTCCCGATTTTTTTGGCATCCTCAGAGTGTGTGCATGCGTGTGTGCGTGCGTGTGTGTGTGCATGCGTGTGTGCGTGCGTGTGTGTGTATGCGTGTGTGCGTGCGAGCGAGCGACTAAATG
>QVTF01008625.1:0-23840 GCA_003573665.1 Oxygymnocypris stewartii | reverse complement strand
ATTAATTACTCCCCCTCGTGTCGTTCCAAACCCGAAAGACCTTCGTTCATCTTCGGAACACAAATGAAGATATTTTTGATGGGGTGTGCGATATTGAAAAAAATGATATCTCGATATTTTTGATAACGATAATTAGACGATATTTTGCCGAGTGTGTTATTGTGCTGATATCTGAATACCGTGCACAGCTGCAGTTTATGATATTCTTCATATTCTGTGTGCTCAGTTCACATCAGTGTTTAATCAATCTTTTCATTTAAGTTTAAATTAGATTTTTACCTTTTAATAAAGCCATTTTGTTTCTAAAAGTGTACATCTTTTGAGTCAAATTTTTACATTTAACCAGTCAATTAAGATTATACACATTTAGGCTGTTACCAAACAAATGAAACCAGTATTATTAAAATGAATCTCTGCATAAGCTGCGTCTGAAGGTGTTTAGATGTGTTCACACACTGTTTAATGCAGCTCAGAGGGACATGGAGTGCTTTAACCAGTTACACATGCATAATTTTTGACATTTTAAACAAAACATTGAATACTGATATTTACAATTATTTTTAAAATGAAAATAGACTTTAAATGTGAAATTAAATCGTCAGCTGGTGGCAGCACGTCACGGTTAATAAGTGAGTCGTTGCGACTGAACTGAGTCATTTAAACGATTCATTGATTCATTCATGAACGAGTCACTGAGACGCAAAACATCGCTGTAGCTGTTCGGAATTATTTTTTGTCGGCGAAATGCAGCAAAAACAGGCAATATGGCATATAAAACATAAGTATCTTAATATTAGCTTATTGTTTATTGAACTGTTGTATAAAATCAATATCACTTTTGTAATCATGGTTATTTTTTAAGAAAAAACGGCACCCTTCCTGTGATTTGAATCATATGAAATGTAAATATATACATTTTCTGCCCCATATCTTGAATTTTGCGATCACTCTAAATGCATTTTAATTGACTGAATCATGCAGTGAAATCACACGCTCTAAATGCGCGCTTGCACTGATTAACCCCTTCATCACCGCGCAGGCTAATGTATGCGTGAACTATGTGTGTTAGTTGGGTTTTTGCAAAATACTCGATATTGTCAAATTGCACATCATATCGTCTGCAATTGCTTTTGCGTATTTTGTCAGTGAACTTCGGCTATGTGTAGTAAATGCTGCCATCTGAAAGCAGGTGATGGAGATTTGCTACTGATCACAGAGCTTTACTGATGAGATGTGCATCGCATTCGATTAATCGTGAAGCCCTATGAACTATACCATGCATATAATACAATATAATGCATTCTATGCAGCAAGAGCATGGCAGAGATGCTCAGATACGCACTGCTGGTCTGCTGCAGCTCCAGCAGGGCTTTGATGGTGGATGTGGCTGACTGAGACTCTCCTGTCATGTCCTGGTAAATGATGGTGGGACTCGCTTCCACGGATACCTCCTGCTCAATCCACTCCTGCCCCCTGGAGGTGATGAGGTGCACCACCGGCAGAGCATCTGAATACAGAGAGACGGCCTTCTTTCACTCTTAAAGGTGGGGTATGTATTTTTTCAAAAACTGAGTCGGGGTCGAGTACCAAAACAAACTTGTAGCCAATCAGCAGTAAGGGGTGTGTCTACTCGTGATGCGAGGAGAGAGAGCTCAGTGCACAGGAAATTGCAGCTAATTTGAAAGTGAAAGTAAAATGCGCATGGTGCTTTTAAGTTATTGAAAAGGAAAGTAAAACAGAGGAAAATAGGGGACCCCCGCATGGTGATACCAGTATTACCGGTGTTTTCACACATCGATTAACCAATGGAAAAATTTCAACCCTAGTGGTTAAATGATGACAGAATGCTGATTATTGAGTGCACTGTCACTTTAAGAGAGTTGATTCTAGGATGCATTGACTACAATGCATGAGTGTGCTGACCGTGAGTGCTGTCGGAGGTCACCGTGCTGCTCTCTGTATACGAGGGCGAGTCGTCCTTGAGCGCCCCCTCCTGGGCGGAGTCTGCGCTGCGTGAGACCTGCTGCAGCGTCTCGCTGACCAGCTGACGGGCCTGTTCGCTGACCACCGCCGTCTGAAACGCCATGGGCTTGGGCTTGATCAGGACCTGCGCACAACACATCATCACGGATCATTAACAGTGCAGTGTCTGAACAATCACAATCAACTGCAGCTTTGAGGTTTATTTACTTTTCTGCTCAGCAATACTGAGATTGAATTATAGCAGAAGGTATATTGAAAGATAAAATTGCAAGAAACATATACAATATTTATATTCAATAATACTACTCCAAAAAATTATAGAATACAAATGCACATATAGGCTTATATACATACACGTCGTTCCATACATAAAATATATATACATTCACACACACGCACGCACGCACTCTCACACACTCAGACAGAAACACACACACACACACACACACACACACACACACACACACACACACACACACAAACTCTCACTCTCATTCACACGCACACGCAACCACTCTCACACACTCTCAGACAGAAACACACACACACACACCACACTCTCACACACACACACCACACACACACACACACACACACACACACACACACACACACTCTCTCTCCATTCACAAACACACACACAACAAACACACACACACACACACACACCACACACACACACACACTCTCTCATTCACACACACACACACACTCTCTCTCTCATTCACAAACACACACACTCACTCTTTCTCTCATTCACACACACACACACACACACAATAAAAATAAGACGTTTTGAAACATACAAGTGCAACCGCAAACCCAAAGCATCCACGTTACATTCATTGAACAATCTAATACCAAAAGGAACGGCAGAGCTAGCATAACGTTTTGTCCTTGCTTTGAATAATGTCTACTACTGAGAGACCAATGACAACCATCTACAATATAATGCTGTTTGTCTGACTAATAACTGATTACAGCGTGCAAGTAAAAATCTCATTCATTTTGTCCAGTGGAGAATTGATTTATAACGATAACTCACAAAGCATTAAAGACAGAGCAATTATGAACGGCTAGGTTGTGAATCAATGGTGTGTGCTTGTGTTGAAGCCATCAGCCTGCATTATTTCCACTTCATTTACATTACACACGAGCCATGATCCTGTAGAGAAATCTCCACTAACCAGAGAATCAAAACAAGCTAAACTCAACTACACTCAAATACTTGCTTGTAAATGGATATTTTGCATAAGTTGTTTCTATATACATAATTAACATCTTTAAACCAATAGTTTATTTCTCCATTGTTTTTATTTAGATTCCGTCATTAGCTTTGCTTCAAGTGATTGCATTTTTGTCTCTAATTAAAGTCATTAAATTCACAGGTTTGTTGTCTTTTTGTTTGATTAATCAAATGCACGTGTGCTTCAAATCAGAGTTGGTAATGTTGTGATTCTCCTCATAACTGGTCAAGTTTAGTTCATGGATTATAACTCTTTACTGAAGCCTGAAACATACCCACATTCAAATGTTGCTTAAAAAGACTGCATGAAGCTGTAATAACTCTTGTTTGTCTAAAATGTTATGTTCTTTCTGTTGACATATTGCATGTTTAGATGTTCATAAAGCTAAATATTATGGGGGCCGTGAAAGTTTAGTGAAAATGATTAACAATACTTTAATTTTTTTTTTTTTTTAAAGCATTAACAGTTTAAATTAACTATGTATTTGTGTTTTAATTTTAATTTTATTTAAATCTTTAGTAATTTTGTAGTGTTTATTTATTTTTATTATGCATCTTCTTTAATAAGATCACAGTGTTTATTTTTTAAGTTTAGTTTGCTTTAAAAAAAACATTTATTTTGTACTATATATTGTATGTATTTCTTTTTATGTTATATAGTTATATGATGTTATATACAATTTTTTTTTTTTTAGTTTTTTAGTTTAGTTTAGTTTTAGTCATTTTAGTACATCAAGTTAAACTAAACATGATAAATGCTGCCATGAAATGAAATAAACACACTAGTCAACATTTGAAGTGCATAAAAACCTTTCAACAAAGTTGTCCTAAAACCAAAGTCATAAGGGTCAAATGTCTTTTAAATTGAGATTTATACATCATGAATAAATAATCTTTCCATTGATGTATGGTAGGAGAATATTTGATAATCTAGCAAAAAAATCTAAATATTGAGAAAATCATCTTTAAAGTTGTCCAAATAAAGTTCTTAGCAATGCATATTAATAATCAAAAATTAAGTTTTGATATATTTACGGTAGGAAATGTACTAAATATATTCATGGAACATGATCTTTACTTAATGTCCTAATGATTTTTGGCATAAAATAAAAATGGATAATTTAGACTCATAATGTTGGCTATTGCTACAAATATACCCGTGCTGCTTATGACTGCTTTTGTGCTGCAGGGTCACAAATGCATTCATGTCTTGGGACTTTTCTGATCCACTTAAAATGTTGTCTACTGTATATTTATTTTGTTTAAATTAAATTCGATTTTATTTCAAGTAATACAAATGTATTTTGTGTGTGTTTTTCTGGTTGTAGCTGACTGCAGTGAGCCGGCTTCTCACCTGTGTTTGCCCTGCTGACCGTAGACGATCTTGGTGGGGATGATTTTGGTGGACGGTTGGACGCTGGCGCCGAGGCTCTTGGGCTGCGTCACGATCATTTTGGTGATGGGCCGTGACGCGGTGATGATGGCAGGCTTGGCTCCGGGCACGGCCTGCAGCGTCTTCTCTCCCTGAAACACAGACACAGACACACAGACACAGAGACACAGACAGAGACACAGAGACAGACACAGACAGAGACACAGACAGAGACACAGAGACACAGAGACAGAGACAGACACAGACAGAGACACAGAGACAGACACAGACACAGACACACACAGAGACAGAGACAGACAGACACACAGAGACACAGACAGACACAGACACGACAGACAGAGACAGAGAGACAGAGACAGACACAGAGACACAGACAGAGACACAGACACAACACACACACAGACAGACACAGACACAGACACACAGACACACAGACACAGACACACACACACACACACACACACACACACACACACACACACACACACACACACACACGTGTCATGAATCACCGCACACACATCAGCAAGTGCTAGGGTTGAGTACGGAAAACCGTTTCTGTTCCAGATTTCAAATAACCGGGAGTTCATTTCGACATTTCGATTCTGCTTAACGACTCCTGCATTGCATCTTCATGTGATTTTACATGATTTAAGTGCAGGAACGGAAAGAACTTGTGCCTTGTTTGCATGCAGTGCACACGTCTGAAGCGCGAGTCTTGGTGTGGGTTTCCTCCTGTGTCCACAACTCTGTGACAAAACTGACTAGGATTTGTTTTGTTTGGTTTCTAGAAAATTGTGTTTTGTGTTTGTTCACAAACAAATGGTGCATATTGTGGTGATATGCATTTCTTAGTAACTTTGTCCTTTGCTGCCTATCTTGAACAGGACTCCCAGGTAGAAGAGATATTGTATCTCAACGGGACTTTCTTGGTTAAATAAATAAATAAAACATTTTTTTAAAAATTGTCCGTTCTCGTTCCGTGCATTTCAGTGCAGAAAAGGTTGTTCTGGGCCAGAACTGACCAGTGTGCAGAAACCTACATCAGTATATCATCATAAATCCAGCTGTTTTTGTCTTAAGTAAACGTCGTAAACAGAAGAGAAATAAATCGCACGAGTGCAGTATATTTAGATCTGCATGCGTTCGGTGTTAAAGAGACAGCAGCCTAATAAACGCACCGCCTGTCATTAACCTTAATCAAACCATTCACTGATCTAGACCGAATATCTTTAATAACCTATATTTTATTTATGAAAAGAAAACTATACAGTGCTTTGAAACGTTTAATTAGTTTCTGTTCCTGATATTTAGTTCAGTTGTATTTATATACACTATTGCTAATTGATTTGTTTTTATTACCTGTCTTTAACACTTTAATATTTGAAATGTGTCTAAGTCTAGTTGGTTTTGCTGGAGTATTTTTATTAATTAAGCAAGTGTTGTGTTATTCAGCTGCAACAGAATGCTTTGTAAAAAGACAGAATAAATGTTTCTCTTCTTGAAATCTAAACTGAATCGATAAGCAGAAAGGGATTGACGAGCTCACCCCGGCGTTCAGCAGCGTCGTCACCACGTTCTTCCCCGGCAGACCCTGGATGCTGGTCCCTTTGCCCGTGGTCTTCTGCACCACGATGACGTTGGGTTTGGAGGTCATGGGGATGGTGGTGATCTTGGTGGTTCCTGTGAAGGCAGAGCGTTAGAATGAGATGCAGAGAGACTTTACAATTAGTGATCGACCGATATTTTTTTTTTTTATAACCGATACCGATTATTTGTAAGTTTATGTACCCGATAACCGATATTCAGAACCGATATTTATTTACTGTTATAAAGTATAACAGTTAATAATTCTTCGCTTTGGTTTTTCCTCCTTTCAGTCGTCTTAACAACAAAAAACTGTTGAAAATTAACATTTTCATGTCAAATGTAATCTTCAAATTACAACAATAACAACATTTTATTTATAAAAAGCATCATCAGCAACACTGATATTAACAATAAGCAAAATAATGTCTAATGTTTTCAAATGGAGAAAATAAAGTCATATAAATTCATGTTAAACTACAGTTTTAGGTTTATAATCTGTTTAATAGACTAAAGAGTGAAGAATAATTCACTGAATAATATTCTCTGGAATATTGAAATATAACAAACAAAACATCGTATTTTATTGCATTTCTTAACTGTATGTTTTATCAGAATTATTAAAATGTTTTTGTCTAGATTATGAAAACTGCTGACAGCGGTTTATCTATTTACACAGAACTATACTCAAACTGAGATCGCTTGCGGAGATAATAAATCATTAATTTAGATAGAGATGTATTTATTTAGATGTTTATTGGTGAAATAATGGTTCTATAGTAAATGTTAATATAATTTAGTGTGTTTCAAACGAGTGAATCTTGTATAAAGTTACATGCGGTGTGTGTGTGTGTGTGTGTCCACTGCTCCAGGTGTGTGTGTGTGTGTGTGTGTGTCCACTGCTCCAGGTGTGTGCGTGTGTGTGTGTCCACTGCTCCAAGTGTGTGTGTGTGTGTGTGTGTGTGTGTGTGTGAGCGCGTCCACTGCTCCAGGTGTGTGTGTGTGTGTGTGTCCACTGCACCAAGTGTGTGTGTGAGCGCGTCCACTGCTCCAGGTGTGTGTGTGTGCAAATACAAAGAACACATTTCACTGCTGGTTATACTCTGTATAATTGTGTATGTGACTAATTAATAAAAAAAAAAAAATAAATATCGGTTATCGTTTTTTTTCAAAACCGATATCCGATAATGGTAAAATACTTAAATATCGGGAAAAATATCGGTAAACCGATATATCGGTCGATCTCTATTTACAATCTTCTCACATTTACAGGAAAAACATATTAATGAGATGCATAAGTGAGAAGACTCCGACTATATCTGGATGACACAGGATTTTAATAGAACTAATCTCACAGGAATATGTTCAGGTAATGGTCAGCCAGGTCAGTTTTATAACGTCTGGAAGCCGCACATCACTGATTGATTCGTCAACTATTCTGTGGAAGAGTTTTCGGTAAAACTTTATTTTAAAGTGTCCATAATACAGATTAATTATCTAGTTAAGCTGTTGTACTTGCATGAAACAAAATGTACTTACATGTAATTAAGTTATGAACAGACTGTAATTACAGTTTGTAATTATGTAGATGTAATAGCTACTGTTACACATATGATATAGCTTATGTCTGTGTACTTATATTTATGTTGTATAAAGTCTGCAACACATTTGTAACAATCTTTTGGTTGCATAAGTATCTGTGTAACAGACTCGGTGTGTATCATATGTGTAACAGTAGCTGTTTATTACATCTACATAATTACAAACTGTAATTACAGTCTGTCCATAACTTAATTACATGTCAGTACATTTTGTTTCATGTAAGTACAACAGCTTAACTAGATAATTACTCTGTATTATGGACACTTTAATATAAAGTGTTACCGAGTTTTCTTATTCATGTACCTCAAGTAAGTGCATAAGATGTTATATTGTACTACCTCTATGTATTTATTATGGTTATTCACTTAATTTGAGTATCGCATTTTCCTTTTTAGTGGCCTAGGATAAATATGCTTATGTTTAGTTTGACGATTTTCTTTCTCTAGTGACTATGGTTCATATTGATGTGTGTTCTGCTAAAGTTGGAAAATATTAAATAAATATATTTGGGATAAAAAAAAGAATGAGACGCTGGACTCGTTGAACTCAGCAGCGCTGATAACACTGTTCAGAACACTGTACAAATTGGAAAAATAAATATAATGGAAGTATGTTATGGAAATATAACAGTCATAAGCAGCACAGGTATATTTGTAGCAATAGCCAACAATACATTGTATGAGTCAAAATTATCAATTTTTCTTTTATGCCAAAAATCATTAGGATATTAAGATCATGTTCCATGAAGATATTTAGTAAATTTCCTACCAAAAATATATCAAAAAACATAAATTTGGACAACTTTAAAGGTGATTTTCTCAATATTTCGATTTTTTTGCACCCTCAGATTCCAGATTTTCAAATAGTTGTATCTCAGCCAAATATTATCCGATCATAACAAACCATGCATCGGTGGAAAGCTTATTTACTCATAATGTACAAATCACAATTTCTAAAAAAATGGACCCTTATGACTGGTTTTGTGGTCACATATCTCTGACTATGGTCGATACATGACACTACGGTTCCCAGCTCTTACCCGACATCATGTTGGAGGTGAGGATCTTGCCCCCCAGCGTGGCCAGAGACTTGGGCACGACTGTGATGATGCTGCCGCTCGTGGTTTTGACGTACGTGGCTCCTGCGGGAGACGTGGCCACTCGTGTGCCGATAGCGGGACTGACAGACGGCCGAGTGTACGTCGCCTGAGAGCCTAAAACACACCAGTCACCAGTTCATTAACATGCATATTAACAGAGACGACATGATAAGGGTCTGGCTCAGGATCTGCAGCGCTTTACGTTAGATCTTCCCTTTCATGAACAGATTGACAAACTACATGAATAAGTCTTAATATTTAGTGGCATATTCTTAGCTTGCAATAACTGCATCAAGCCTGTGATTCATTGACATCACCAAACGTCTGCTTTCTTCTGTGATGCTTTTCCAAGCTTTCACCGCAGCCTTAAATTTAAAATGCATGCTCTACAGGGTTTAAGTCTTGAGATAGACCAGTTTTAAACCCTCTTGCCCCTGATTAACTTATTGTTGCTTTGACACTATGTTTTGGGTCATTATATTGCTGCATGATGAAGGATTTCGCAATCAGTTTGGTTGCATCTTTTTGTAAATTGGCAGACAAAAGATTTTTGTAGACTTCTGAGTTTATTTTACTGCTGCCATACGCTCCATCATCAGTTAAGATTAATGAGTCCGTCCCAGAAGAAGTGATGCAAGCCCAAGTCATGACATTACCTCCACTGGGTTTCAGATGAGCTTGTACGGTTGGGATCAGATCCCTTTTTCCTCCAAACTCTAGCCATTTCAACACTTTTTAAAGGTCAATCTTTTTCTCATCAGTCCATAAAACTTGTGAGGCTCGTCTCCTTTTCTTCTTGCTAATGAGTGGTTTTTGCACCTTCACGAAGTCTTCTGCGAACAGTTGATTAAGAGACCGTCACTCCTGCCCTCTGGAGGTTGTTGTTACAGTCACTAACAGTAATTTTAGGGTCTTTCTTCACATCTCTCACAATGTTTCTGTCGTCAGCTGCTGTTTTCCTTGGTCTACCTGTTTGAGGTCTGTTACTTAGTACACCAGTGGTTTCTTTCTTCTTCAGGACAGTCGTACTGGTTGTACTGGCTATGGCCAATGTTTGTGCAATGGCTCGGATTGATTTGGTTCAAACTCAAATCTGAAACAGCGCAGACATTCAGGGCTATTTATTGTTTGAATAATCAATGTAATAGGAGGGCAACAAAACACACCTGTCAGTCACATGTTCCAATACTTCTGGTAACAAGGATTTGCAACTTATTACGTCTTATTCACTTTAATCTAGCGTAAGTCGATCTGTTCCAACACTTTTGGCCACATGTGCAATGGGTGGGTTCAAACAAAAGGTGCTATCCTCGAAGTTGTGTTTATCAGATCCAGCTGAAAATACCTGGAAATGTTGATCTCTTGTCTCATATTCATCTCATGCTGTCAAACCCAAATGTTTTCAATCTACAGCAAAAATAAAGGAATTGGCCTCACTGTTCAAGTGCTTTTGGAGGGGAGTGTGTGTGTATACACACACACACACACACACACACACATAAGAGTTCAGATACAAAATCATCCAAGTGCCGTTTAAAATGTTCTTCTAAAATTAGCATTTTTTTCAGGCTCCTCTGTGTAGGTTTAGTCATTTTACTATAATGACAATACATAGGTTCTTTTCATTGCCTTTAATATAAAATAACTGAACATAAACATGCTAAAATGATCTCATTTAAGAAGAAATTTTTAAATGGCACTTGGATGATTTTTTATTAGAGGTCTGCTACCCGACCCGACCCGCGGGTCCCGAAATACTCTCGGGTTTCGGGTTAATGTTTAATGGATAGCTTCGGGCTCGGGTCGGGTTCGGGTTTGTAGCTAAACCAAAACTATATGCAGAGGCTTCACTGCTTTCATAGACGCACGCACACACATATCAGAGATCGCGCACAAACAGCACGGAAACTTTTATTAGTAAAATAGCTTCGACAGGCTACTGACTCGCAAGTCACAACATTATATTTACCTGCAATGAGGCGGCAAAATCGCTGTTTTTGAAGTAACTAAGCCTCATTGCTTGTAGAGAGACATGCGCAGAAGCAGGTTCACATGCACGCGCAACTTTCCTCGGTCTCTCTCTCTCTCTCGGTCTCTCCTCTCTCTCTTCTCTCTCTCTCTGCCTCTCTCTCCTCTCTCTCTCTCTCTCTCTCTCTCTCTCTCTCTCTGCCTCTCTCTTTCTCTCTTTCTCTCTCTCGCTAATTCAAATAAATGATTAATGCATTCAAATAAATACAATCTTATTTAAGATCTTATGTCTGATTTAAAGTAGACAGAATGCTAACGAGCCTTAACTGACAAAAAATGACCATAATTTGCACGGTGGAAGAATTATCTTCTTGTCCATACAAAATTCATAAACTCGGCAGAATGTATGTGATCGCTTCTCCTGATGTTCACAAACTTTCATAACTGGTAAATGTTTGTGAAATGGCAGAGCCTTGATTAATCTGTTTCTTTGCATGCAATCGTGAAATGCAGCCTTTTTCCTTTTTTTTTGTTGGCTATTCGTTGTGGGGGGGGGGGGGATTTCGGGTCGGGTTCAGGCTCTAAATTTAACTGTGCCGCTCGGGTCGGGTCGGGTCAGACGATCTCGGGTACGGGCTTCAGTTTTGAGCCCGTGCAGACCTCTATTTTGTATCTCAACTCTTCATATATATATATATGTCAAAACATATACTCTTAGAGAATTATTAGTATTAACAAAACAACGAAGACAACACAAACGCACGTATATCCCTGTACTGTAACAAACATGAATGAGAGTGTGTGTGTACACACCTGTGGGAGTGGACACCAGTTTGGTGGTCATGATGGCGCCGTTGCTGCTGACCACCATGATGGGGGCGGAGCTACTGCTGGGCAGCCCTGCACTGGAGGGTTTGGGTAAGATCTTACTGGGCTGCATCTGCTGCGTGATGATCTTCATTCCTGCACACACACACACACACACACACACACACACACACACACAGACACAGACACAGACACAGACACAGACACAGACACACACAGACACACAGACACACAGACACAGACACAGACACACACACACACACACACACACGAACGCACGCACATGCACGCACACACGTACATCCGCACACACACACACACACACACACACACAAACACACACACACACACACGCACATCCGCACACACACATGCACACACACACACACACACACACACACACACACAAACAGGGCAATTAACTTTAATTTTTTTACCTTTTATAACTTTTAATAAAGTCTGGTTCTAAACACAAACTATCTATAATGGTAACAAGAATACATCTTAAAATATAATAAATAAAGGTACTACAATTAGTAGCAAGCTACATTTGAAAATGTATGTGATTATTTGTTTTTGCTTAAAACACACTTTAAACCATCATCGAGTGCTTGTAATAACTTGTGATTGAGATCTAAAGTGGATTTTCACTCTATAATAGGCAGACAAGCACTCTTTGTATGTGTATTAAGGGAATGAGCACGACACCTGCCTCTCATTTGTCATAAACATCCTTTCCTGTTATAAAAATATCATGAATAGCATAAAACACATACAGAAAATATCTAGCCATTTTTCTATACATGAAAAATGTTTGGCAGGACATATGATCCCATGATTGACAGATCTAGAGTGAAGGTCTTTGCACACTGAAATTATCGTCCGAAATTTTCGCACGTTAAAAATTAATACGACCTCATGTTGTGTCAATCATGTTTACACACTGCCTCCAAAGCTTTCGTCTGTAATAAAAAAATTCAGACCAGGTTCGATTTTCTGCGTTTTTGCATCCGTAGCAAGCATTTTGATAGGAAAGGATGATGAATATGGAAAAAAGGAAAAGCCCATAACACTCACGCCAGTGGAAGAAAACGGACAGTGCTCTTCAGATCACATTCAGCGGTGAATTATTAGAAATTATATTATGTATAAAGGACATGCGAGAACAAATCTGTTCTCAGATACCAAAGAGAACAAGAACGCATCCTCTTCTCTCTCAGAATACTCTTCTGCAGTGTTTGTTTACACTGGTTTTGGAAACAGCGCCACCACGCTTACACTTTTGTGCAACAGCAGCTGCTCAAATCTGATTGGACGGCCCGGTTTGTCACGGAGCGACGGGGGGGTGGGGGGGTGGGGGGGCACGACTTGTTTTTTCATACCACGAATAATTGCGAATGGTGTGAATAGCCCCATACGGATCTATTGTTTTGAATCAAAAGCATCATTGCGACTTTTCATGTTCAGTGTAAAAAGCCCTTTAGAGGTGCAGCCCTGTGCTTTATCTGTTTTCTTGAGTGCTCACCAGACTCCTGTTTGATCTGAATGGTGGGTTTGGCTCCGGCAGCAGCGCTGGCGCTCTGAGGAGACGAGGCCTGCAGGCCTTTAGGAGACACGGACTGAACCGCAGTCTGCTGCGCTTTGGGAATCTGCAGGATCTGAGACGGAGAGCTGACTAGAGCCTTGGGAGACGGCAGACGAGTGGAGGCCAACTTCACCGCCGCGGACGAGCCCCCTGAACCACACACACACACACACATTAACATACTGAAACACACACTCTCTCACACACACACACTCACAGTCAGGATTTAGATGCTCTCATTAGAGTTACAAATGACCTGCTCTTATCATCTGATCGTGGGTGTATCTTTCTATTAGTGCTACTGGATCATAGCGCCGTGTTTGACACTATCGACCACAACACTCTTTTGAATAGACTTGAAAATCGTGTTGGCATTAGAGAGTGCACTGGCATGGTTCAAATCGTACTTATCTGAACGACATCAATTCGTGGCAGTGATTAAAGAAGTATCATACCAATCACAAGTGCAGTATGGAGTACCTCAAGGCTCTGTACTAGGACCGTTACTTTTCACACTTTACATGTTACCCTTGGGATATATTATTAGGAAACACGGTGTTAGTATTCATTGTTATGCTGATGATACTCAGCTTTCTTCGCGGCCCAGCAAAACATACCAATTGGCAAAACTAAAGGAATGCATAGCTGATATGAAAAACTGGGTGACTAGTAATTTCTTGCTATTACATTCTGAAAAAACATTAATTATAGGACCAGAAGCCTTCGAATGTAATAACCTAGAACACCGTCTAACATTTGATGGCAGCTCTGTCAATCTCTTTAGCCAAGCATTTACATAATTTATCTCATAACCTTGTACTTCAGTTACATTTGATCAAATGCACATTTACATTCTTTTGCTTGGGTTGAACACATTATTTTTGCTTCGTTGTAACAGCAGTGTTTTACGCCCTATGGCGTTTATTTCTTCGTTTTATTATAAATGTAGGCCTTATACCTTGTGTTGTGTTTTGTGCTCTCCTCTGTCTCTCCCTCACTATCTTTCTCAGGTTAATTACCCCCAGCTGTTGCTCGTTATGAGCATGCGTGAGACTGAATGGAGCAGTATAAATGTAGCTGCTAAGGAGGATCACTTCTTCCCAGCTCTTGACTGAGATTTCTTGTGTCTGCTCATGCTAATGGCCTGTTTTGTTTAGGAATATATTCTCATTTGAGGGATCCTTGTGTGGGTAGCTAAAAGGGGCTGTGTGTGTGTGTGTGTGTGTGTGTGTGTGTGTGAAGTAGCCCATTTAATCAAAGTGGATAACTAGGAGCTTTCTTTTTGTTGTTGAAACCTGAAAAGTTGCATATAGTTATTTAAGTAACCATATTGAAGAGAGTGAGTGCCTTGTTTATTTTTGAATATCTTTTTGATAAGAGAGGGAGCTGAGGGAAGGTGATGTTGTTGGTTTTCCATCTTTGTTTTGAGTATAGGTTAGTCAGCTCCTCTAATCCTTAGTTAGCTGTGTTCTGTTATTTTAGGCTATACTCGCTTTGATTGAAATCCTGTTTTCTGTTACGACTTATGTTCCATACTTAATAAATGGCAGTTACCTTTCCTTTAAAGAGTTGTTGTGTTTTCACTCCAGGGCTGAGGACTGAAGTGTGTTGTCGTTGTTGTTGTTTTTTACCACCTTCAATATTTTAAACTAGTTAATTGTATTTATCCTCGTTACGCCTCCACAACTCCTCGAGACTAGAAAGGAGGCCGTAACAGCAGCTACGCTAATTTCTCTCATTACCTTCTCTGTTTCTGCCATGGAATTGGCATCACATGGTAACTAGGATTACACAAGCTTCAGTCTGGATACAGCCCTTAAAAAGACTTCAGATAGTCACCACTGAAAAGATATTACTAAATATTTAAATACATTTTCTGTAAAGCTGCTTTGCAACGAATTGCATCATGTAAAGCTCTATACAAATAAACTTGAATTTAATTCTTCATCATCCGTCAGGAACCTAGGTGTGCTATTTTATAGCAGTCTTTCCATCGAAAGCCATGTTTCTAACATTTGTAAAAATGCATTTTTCCATCTAAATTTATCGAAGCTTTATTAGGTGGTTGTTCTGCACGCTTAATAAACACACTTCAGATGGTCCAAAATGCAGTATGACCACATTAGTCCGGTTCTGTCAACAGTGCACTGGCTCCCTATTAAACATCGTATAGATTTTAAAATCTTGTTAAGTCCTCAATGGTTTAACACCTGTATTTGAGCAAGCTCTTATAGCATTATAGTCCTTCACGTCCGCTGTGATCTCAAAACTCTGGCCATTTGATAATACCTAGAATATCAAATTCAACTGCGGGCGGGAGATCCTTTTCCTATTTAGCGCCCAAACTCTGGAACAATTCAATGGGAGGCAGACATACTATGTCAGCTTAAATCTAGATTAAAGACCCATCTCTTTAACCTGAATTACACATGATATACTATCGCATTTATATCATTCAAACTCTTAAAGGATTGTTAGGCTGCATTAATTAGGTCAACCGGAACTGGGAACTCTTCCCATAACACAATGTACTTGTTACATCGTTAAAGACGGCATACGCTAATATTAGTCTGTTTCTTTCTTATTCTGAGTTCACCGTAGCCACCCGATCCAGACTGTATCCAGTGGATCAGCACCTAGAGATGCCCTCGAGGGCCCTGAATGTCAGCGGAGACCATTTCTACTAGATGAGCCCCAGAGACTGATCCCTAGCGTCTCCTAGATGGCCATCGGAACCAAACGGACTCTGCTGCAGCCTAGAATTAAACTGCTGGTTGTGTCTGGCCAGAGGAGAATGGACCACTATTTCCCTGTAAAGCTGCTTTGACACAATCTGCATTGTAAGAAGCGCTATAATAAATGGTGACTTGACGCCCATACACAGACACTCACCCTGTGCGATGGTGGACATCACCACTGAAGGTGAGGAGGACACCATGGTCGTCACAGCGACAGGACAGGGCCCCGGGGCCGCGCTGGAGCCGGCGGAGATCACCATGGTCTGTTTGTGGCTGGCGGCGGTGAGCGCAGCGCTCGACACCAGCTTAGACACGGCCGCGTAGTTGTGCGACTTGGACAAGATGTTTGGCACGAAGTTGGAGCTGGGAGACGTCGTCACGATTATCACCTGCAGCACAGAGTCGACTCAATGAATCATTCAAACATATGATTCAGTGATTCTTTATAGTGCTCACTTGCTCTGAAGGAACATTCAAGCATTTGTGGCTGGATTTTGATGTCATTAAGTCTCTTCTGCTCACCACTGCTGCATTTGTTTGATTAAAAAAAATGCAGTAAAAATTGTAAAATATTATTGCCATTTAAAACAGCTGCTTTCTATGTTAATATCTGTTAACTTGTAATTTATTTCTGTGATCAAATCTGTATTTTCAGCATCATTACTGCAGTCTTCAGTGTCACATGATCTTCAGAAATCATAATAATATACTGCTCAAGAAACATTTCTGATTATTATCAATGTTTGAAACAGTTGCGCTGAAAACAGTTGCGTTTTTTAATTTTTTTTTATTATTTTCATTTTCATTTTTTCATTATTTTTTTTTTTTGTGGATTCAGATGAATAGAGTTCAAACGACAGCATTTGATTGAAATAGAAATCTTTTGTCACATTATACATTTCTTTATTGTCAATTTTGATAATTTAATGCTTTTCGTGATAAATAAAAGCATTAATGAATTAGTGAGAAATAGAAGTAGATGAATTCTTAAATTTAAGTATTAAAAGTGAAACTAATACAAGTAATAATTTCTTTTGAAAAACCCCAAACTTTTCAGCGGTGGTATTTCCAACTTTTATAATCAAAGAAAAAAGTATTACAGGTTCCCCCAAAAAAATTAAGCAGCACAACAGTTTCAACATTAATCATAAATCAGTATATTATTATGATTTCTGAAAATCATGTGACACTGAAGACTGGAGTAATGATGCTGAAAATTCATGTTTCATCACAGAAATAAATCATATTTTAAAGTTTATTAAAATAGGAAACCACTATTATAAATTGCAATAATATTTCACCTCAAATTAATACAGCCTTGATAAGCAGAAGAGACTCAATTAAAAAACATTAACAATCTTACTGCTCCCAAAATTATTAATGGTAGTGTATGTCTGTGTAAATACACATATATATATATATATACAGTGTATATATGTGTGTTTGTTTGTTTATTTTATTTATATAGCACATTTAACACAACTGGAGGTTGAAAAAAGTGCTTTACATGGCATAGTAAACAACAAAAAATGTATTCTAAAAAATAATAATAATAAAGTCACAAAGAATAAAACACAAAAGCACTTCATTAAGTCGTTACAAATCAATCAGGGAGGTGAAATTTAAAGAAATCGTTTGGATGGAAACCGGGAGATTGTTTCAAAGCGTTGGGTCAACAGCTGTGAATGCTCGAGCGCCACGGTGTTTTAGTTTGGACCTACGAGTTTATAAAATACCTAAAAACCTGGATCTGAGCGGCCTCACTGATTTGTGTGGGTGCAGAAACTCAGAGATAAGTTGGTGCAAGATTATAAAGTGCTTTAAAAACCAATGTTAACATTTTGTATTCCACTCTAAGTTGAACAGGTAAGCACTGCATGTGGACCAAATGGGAGTAACGTGTAGAAATTTGCACGTGCCAGTCAAAAGCCTAGCCGCTGCATTTTGAACCAATCGCAGTCCGCTCCATGGATGACTGATTTTATCCCAGAGTACAGCGAATTGCAATAGTCGGACCTAGATGTAACAAATGCATGAATTACTTTTCCGAATGTCCTGCGATGACAGCAGAGTTTTAACTTTGGTGAAGATGATAATGTGGTGTGTGTGTTGTTTATACACACACAGCAGCTGTGGCGCTATTGGAGGAATAAGCATCTTAATGACAGGAAAGCAGCACAGCATTGTGGGAACGTGACGGGAAGGAAGTGCGCCTGACCTTCTGCGTGGTGCTGTTGGTGGTCTGGGTGGAGGGTTTGGTGAAGGTGATCTTCACCGGGGACATGTGCGGCGGCAGCAGTTGGCGATGCTCTGCATCAGGTTGCTCAATTTTGGGGCTGCCGCTCACTGGAACCGTGATGGTTTTGGAAATGGGCGTGACCACTTAGGCATCTCCTTCAGCAGCACGGGGGAGGAGCTAGACGAGTTGGTTCTCCGCCTCTTACGAGGTTCTCGTCCTCATCGGAGCAGCTCACGCCTGACAGACCAACGAGACGTCACACAGCTTTAATACAGTATTAAATAGTGTCGAAGTAGAGTTCAGTTCTCGTCTGGGCCTGTTTAATACTGTAAAGGCTGCTTTGACACAATCTGCATTGTAAAAAGCGGCTTTATTAATAATGGTGACTTGACTGGAGAGTAGAGACGCACGATTAATCGTTAATTCAAAAACCCATGTGATCTTATTTCTAAATGACAGCGATTCGCTTGTCTATTAAACCTTTGAATATATCATACTGGTACATTCAGATCTGCGTTCCACGCTGCCGCTGAGCAGATAGTTAGCATGCTTAAGTAAGCTTCACAAACAGTCCTTTTCAACTTCATAGTATTATTTCTGTCTTACAGTCATTCATATTAATCTCAGAAATACTGGGATGAAAGTTAATAGTCCAGATATAAAACACTGATGTCTATGCTAGCGATCAAAATAGAGCAAGTCATTCTTTTGGAAGTAACTGGTTCAAATAACTTATTTTTCTCCACTAGGTGGCCAACAAGTGACTGTTAAAACATGTATTTGTCATTGACTCCTTCATTCAAGTGTGTGTGTGTGGTGTGTGGTGGTGTGGTGTGTGTGTGTGGTGTGTGCGTATGTCTTGGGTGTGTGTGCGTGTCTGTGTGTGTGTTGTGTGTGTGTGTGGTGTGTGTGTGCGTCTGTGTGTGCGTGTCTGTGTGTTTGCATGAGTGTTGTTGTGGTGTGTGTTGTGTGGCGTGTCTGTGTGTTTGCATGAGTGAGTGTGTGCGTGTCTGTGTGGTGTGTTGTGGTCTGTGTGTGTTTGCATGAGTGTGTGTGTGTGTGTGTGTGTGTGCGTGTCTGTGTGTTTGCATGAGTGAGTGTGTGCGTGTCTGTGTGTGTGTGCGTGTCTGTGTGTGTGTGCGTGTCTGTGTGTTTGCATGAGTGTGTGCGTGTCTGTGTGTGTGTGTTGCGTGTCTGTGTGTTTGCATGAGTGTGTGCGTGTCTGTGTGTGTGTGCACGCGCGTGCACGTCTGTGTGTTGCGTGTGTCTGTGTGTGTGTGTGTGTGTCTGTGTGTGTGTGTGTGTGTGTGCTCGTGCGCACGTCTGTGTGTGTGTGCATGTGTCTGTGTGTGGGTGTGTGTCTGTGTGTGTGAGAGACGCACTCTTGACGTAGACTGTACTCCCGCTGGGCAGCACCACCACGTTTGAGGCAGGGCTGGCGGGTCGAGGGGATTTGATGGCCGCTGCTGTGCTGCTGCTGGGAGCCGAAGCGCTGGGTGGAGTGGAGGTGGTGCTGGTGTACGAATAACACACCACCACTGCAACACACACACACACACACACACACACACACACACACACACACACACAGACAAAACACACACACACACACACACACACACAGACACAGACACAACACAGACACACACACACAGACACACACACACAGAGACAAAGACACACACACACAGACACAGACACAGACACAGACACACACACACACACACACAGTGAGGAATACACTTCCTGTCTCTTAATGTGTGTATTATATTAATCACAAAACAAAGATTACACAGACACAACTAGGGCGGTCAAATTTTGTACTTAAATATGATCAATATTTGAATTATATTCAAATTTAAAAGGCATAATTTCATAATTAACAGATTACTCAGACACAACATATACAAATAATAATAATACAAATTGTGTTATTGTTAACTAGAATTGTACAATTTAGTATTTATATTAACCACAAAACAGATTACTCAAGACAAAATAATAAAGAAATTATAATAACCACAAGAATGTTGATTTTGTTATCATTAACTAAAACAAAGAAAAATTTAGTTTTAAACTTATGTAAAACCACAAAACATAGACAACATATACAAATTATTAATAATAATAATAATAAAATGTTAAATAAAACAAATATAGCCTAATTTATGTATTTAATCCCATTTTTAATCCCATATTTGTGACTTCTATGATTCAATTAAACCGTACTAATAAGCAGAAATGACACATTAGTGTTTGATTTTAGTTGTTGGTGAATAGTGTTGAACTTTCTTCTCCTGCGTCATATTCTTCATGTGATTAGTTTGAGCGGCGCCCTCTACTGTACAGACGTGAATTTACATTTCCTTCAGCCTGAAGCGGATTCACTTCACTTTTGGTGTGAAAGGGCTTTTACATTTGTACAATAACTTATATTAAACACAAACCCAGATTTATAAAGTAACTCAAAAGTAACATAAGTACTTTTTTAGGGAGTAACACAATATTGCAATGCATTACTTTTAAAAGTAACTTTCCCCAACACTGTCCAGCCCTAATAATTACTGTAGTAAAGTAACATCACTTGTACCTTCTTTGTTGGCGGTGTCGGCGGGTAGGAGCAGCGAGGAGTTCTGGTGCGCCGTGGCGTTGGCCATCGCGTTGGCCATCACAGTGAAGGCCGTCTGAGGAACCAGTCTGGGCATGAGAGGAACCAGCCGACGGCCCTCGATGGACCACTCTGACGAGCTGTTGGGCCCCGACATGCTGCAGAACATACCAGCTTTATTCCAGCCGCAGTTGACTAAAGCACTAAAGCGGTCACATGTGACTAGAACGGGTGAGACTCACTGATACGCGATGGTGGTCAGGCGTTCATCATTCACGGCCCTGCGCACCTCCGCTCGATGACGCTCCGTCGAGATACTGACCGAACAAACCACACACACTTCACACACTATCACTGCAAAACAACACAACGATTGCATGCATATCCAACTTACATGCATATGCATGCATTCATCTCTTCTGCTCAGCAAGCCTGCATTTATTTGATCCAATAAATTTACTATTTAAAATAACTGATTTCTATTTTAAAATGTAATTTCTTCCTGTGATTTCAAACGCAAAATTTTCAGCATCATTACTCCAGTCACATGATTTTTCAGAAATCATCCTAATATGGTAATTTATTATTATTAATAATATTTAAAACAGTTGCGTATATTTTTTTCAAGATTTTTTGATGAACAGAAAGATCCAAATTAGGGGTGTGCAAAAGCGATCGAGTCCTTGGCCATGACAGCGATGATCGATCATGAAAACTCATTCTGATTGGTTATAGCAGCACTTTGGGCGGCACCCTGAGCTCTGATTGGTTAGCTTTAAACAGCATGCGGTTCGAAGTATAGACGTGAGAAGACACTAGAGAGAAGCTCATTTGAAGTCACGTAGTGATGTCTGGGTAAGCTACATGCATATCTGATTCATCTAATATAGGATGCGTTGGGATATTAACGTTTTAGTTTCGCAGTAGTTTAGTTTCATGCTCGTGCAATGCCTGTTATTTGAGATGGTCATATTGCTTTTAGATGTTTCTTTTTCAAAAATCCCCAAAAATACTTTTTTCTTCAGATTTGTTCAGCAGTAGGCATACTTCAATTAAACTAATTCTTACTTCGTATGGCTTCGAAAACACACAGGCGATTTTAGGAATCACTTGATAATGTAGATGAAAATATAGCACAAATCTGCCATAAACATTAATGACATAAGCATTATAATGATATTTTTATAGAATGTAAAATCTATAGTAAATCCTCTCCTTGCCCGTGTCTCATGCGTTGCTGAAAGCATATCACGGCGGGAGCGCTCTCTCTCACTTTCTCTCTCTCTCTCCCACTCTCTCACTTTCACTCCCCCCCACTTTCACTTTCTCTCTCTCTCTCTCCCACTCTCTCACTTTCACTCTCCCACTTTCATTTCTTTCACTCTCCCACTTTCACTTTCACTCTCCCACTTTCACTTTCTCACTCTCTCACTTTCACTCTCCCACTTTCACTTTCTCACTCTCTCTCCCACTCTCTCACTTTCACTCTCACTTTCACTTTCTCACTCTCTCTCCCACTCTCTCACTTTCACTCTCCCACTCTCTCTCCCCTTTCACTCTCCCACTCTCCACTTTCACTTTCTCACTCTCTCACTTCTCTCCCACTTTCACTTTCTCACTCTCTCTCCTCCTCTCACTTTCACTCTCCCACTCTCTCACTTTCACTCTCTCTCCTCACACTCTCACTTTCACTCTCTCCCACTCTCTCACTTTCACTCTCTCCTCCCACTCTCTCTCTCCCACTCTCTCACTTTCACTCTACCACTTTCACTTTCTCACTCTCTCACTTTCACTCTCCACTTTCACATTCATTCTCTCCCACTCTCTCACTTTCACTCTCCCACTTTCGCTTTCTCACTCTCTCTCCCCACTTTCACTCTCCCACTCTCTCACTTTCACTCTCTCTCTCTCTTACTTTCACTCTCTCACCCACTCTCACTTTCTCTCTCTCTCTCTTACTTTCACTCTCTCTCCCACTCTCACTCTCTCTCACTTTCACATTCTCTCTCCCCTCTCCACTCTCTCACTTCTCTCACTTTCACTCTCTCTCTTACTTTCACTCTCTCTCCCACTCTCACTTTCACTCTCTCTCACTCTCTCTCTCTCCTCTCTCTCACTTTCATCTCTCTCCCACTCTCTCCCTCCCACTCTCCTCACTTCACTTCCTCCCACTTCTCACTCCTCCCTCCCACTTTCACTCTCATTCTCTCCCACTTTCACTTTCACTCTCTCTCCACTCTCTCTCCACTTCACTTTCTCACTTTCTCTCTCTCTCTCCCACTTTCACTCTCACTCTCCACTCCTCACTTTCATCTCTCTCCCACTCTCACTCTCACTTTCACTCTCTCTCCCACTCTCTCACTCTCTCTCCCACTTTCACATTCTCTCTCCCACTCTCTCACTCTCTCTCCCTCTCTCCACTTTCACATTCTCTCTCCTCCTCCTCCACTCTCCACTCTCTCTCTCCCACTTTCACTCTCTCTCTCACTTTCACTCTCTCTCCCACTCTCTCTCACTTTCACTCTCTCACTTTCACTCTCTCACTCTCTCACCTCTCCCACTTTCACATTCTCTCTCCCTCTCTCCTCTCTCCTCTCCCACTTTCACATTCTCTCTCCCACTCTCTCTCTCTCCCACTTTCACTCTCTCTCTCTCACTTCACTCTCTCTCCCACTCCTCACTTTCACACTCTCTCACTTCACTCTCTCACTCTCTCCTCTCCACTCTCCTCACTCTCTCCCCTCTCTCACTTTCACTCTATCTCCAACTCTCTCACTTTCACTCTCTCCCACTTTCACTCTCTCACTCTCTATTTCACTCTCTCACTTTCACTCTCTCACTCACTCTCTCACTCTCTCTCTCCCACTCCTCTCTCTTTCACTCTCTCTCTCTCTCTCTCCACTCTCTCTCTCTCACTTTCACTCTCTCTCTCTCTCTCTCTCTCTCTCTCCACTCTCTCACTTT